>MU737829.1:3904-15971 GCA_026770625.1 Nicotiana glauca | reverse complement strand
TATATATATATATATATATATATATATATATATATATATATATATATATATATATATATATATATATATATATATCGTGTTGGGCTCTTCTGCCTGCAAGTTATTATATTTCAGATCATATCTCATGATTGGTTCGCTCGGGCCTTCGGGCATCGGGTGCCAGCCACATCTCCCAAGATTGGGGTGTGACAAATTTTCTAAAAAAAATCTGTACTCGCTAACATACAAGTGCAATGTGCCTTGAAAGTCCTTAGCGAATTGTCATTTATGCTGTTTACTCTTAAATCTCACATTAGACAAAATTGTAATTTAGCTAGATATGTGTGTGTGTGTATATATATATATATATATATATATATATATATATATATATATTAAAAGCAAGGACGCTTTTAGCAGAGTGTCGTTCGTCTTTTCACCCTTTAAAAATATATTTCACTTTGGATGGATATAATTATAATTTAAGTGACTTTTCTAATATTTAGAACTTCAAAATAAACTAATTTTTTGTCATTAAATCTTTCCTTATTGAATTAGGTCTTAATATTTAGGAGTTTAAATCCAATTGAGATTTTACCTCAAATAGGAAAGGATCCCTTTTGTTTAAAATATTATTCTAGAACTCTAAAAGATCTAATACACAAGGTTCCTTTACAATAAAAATTACTTTATATAATACAAATAGAATATATAAACAGAAATATAATGCGCAAATGGTTTCATTTATATATACACAAGAACTTCATTTTCGTAGCTACCTATATAAATTTGGTAATAAAGCATAAAAATTATATGCTTTATAGTATCACGACACACATTATATTTATGACGCGTGTCTTTATATTTAATATTATCACTAAATTATAGTTAATTAATACACATTTTTACTTTAGTTTATCATTTAATCAAGGTAAATTTTTGTAGTTCAGTCTTCGTATATTGAATGAATTTTTTTTCTTCAATATATTGACCTTGACTGAGAATCTATTGTGGCTGTTCCCTCCCTTATTGAGTTATCTATATAGAATCAATGATTTTTACTTGCAGGACTCACATTTTACCTTTATAACTCAAATATAATTTTAAACAAAATATTTATATAATTTTTTAAAAAGCTTTTACTCATTAGACAAAATATACGTGTAACGCGTGTACTATTGACTAGTATATATAACGTGTGTGTGTGTTCTATTGGTCCACCTGTCTTCTAATTTGATGAACACCAACTTGACCTCCATCCCGGGTAGTACTACGTCCAGCACCACGTCCAGCAGATGAGGGTGTGCGTGTCCTAGCCATCTGCGAAGGAAATATTCCAAAGTCAATCTCAAGTTATCTCAACGCACAATCAAAGAATGAAAGAAGGGAAAACGTTCCTAAATGTTCAGTAGCCTCGAGATCATAAGTATGGGCGCCTACATACCCATGAACAAGACTCTACTAAATATTTCTCCATGACTCGGGACTTAAAGCCTAGGCTATGATACCAACTTTGTCACGACCCAATTTAGAATCGTGACCGGCGCTTAGGAGCAAGTGCTCCCAAGTAAGCCTCATCGAAAATTTTACAGAAAATCGGGCAGCGTTTTCCCTATTTTTGGACCATCCCAAAAATTTTCTGTTTTAAATCAGCAACCAAACAACCTAATAGTAATTTAACTAGCAATTGACAACTTATCAATAAGCCAAAAATAAGTCTCCACCATTACTAATCAACACACTAACAAACAGAAATACTAATATTCCTCCAACTTTCATAATAAAGGACGATACTCGACATAAGACTATACTAACAAAAGAATACTCATGACACTAAATTATTGACTATGAAGCGACTCTAAGAATTAAAAGAAAAACTATAACAATTGATAAAATCTCCGCCCACGCGAACAAGTGTGAGGCTCACCAAGAATTCTCAACCTGTGTGCTCTAATTAACGAACTCCTCGCCTGCGTCAACTGATGTCTCTATAAAAAAAATTAGCAGGGAATAAGTCGCTAGCTCAGTGAGTAATAACACTTAACCACAACCGTTTTTTTTGGGACAAGTCAGAAACATGCTAGTATTTCAAAAAGAAAACAACATAAAAATGCCCTTTCAGAAACAATAAATAATTTTAGTCTCATCATACTTTTCTTGTAGTATAATACATTTAACAATTCAGTAATAAACTCGATAACCACTATATGATATCAATATTCATATTTGGGAGGTTTCAATGAACAAATCATGTAATCGGTATAACTGTGAATTTCTTTGCAAGAAGTCATATATAATGGTAGTCCCTACTTGAGGGAAATCGGTAACGGTATGCTAGTTCTACCTTCCCACTAGCGAGGGCTATAACTGTACTCTGTAATCGGTAAATACAAGGTGCACCAGGTCAAACGAACCCGCCGTTAGCTACGGGATCCTTCAATGTCTACTCCTATTTATATTTGTCTCTGTAATCCATATATACTCGTAGAAACTGTTTTAAAACAATATAGGGCATTTCAGTTCTTATCAAATTATACAATTTCCTTTCGATAACAGTAAATTCAAGTAACGGTAAAACAAATCTAGTGACAACGAAAATATTTAAAACCACGGTATGCATCTCAAATAATGTGTAAATCATGCAAGTTATGAAAACACAAATTGCGGTAAGATTACTACTCACAGTACTCGTGCCGAAATACCAACTGCTTCACCTCAAGCAACTCGTAAAAATTCCTCCAATCAATCTATAATTAAATAATATCGATCTCATGTTAATTTCCTTATTTAGGCTAATTCATAGCTATTTTAGAAAACTCAATCGTCGGGGTTCATGTTTGATTCTAACTTCATCTAATCAACTTTACCCAGGCGAAGGGTAATTCAACCAGTAGATAATCTGTTAATTCTACCTATTTATAAAAATTTACTTATTATTTTACACCAAATTAAAAACTTGTGTGTTTGGCCCTCTTTGTAATATATAGATAGACTGATATGTAGTTTGTAACTGAATAAGAAAATTTTTAGAATCTGTCATGAAGACTCAAATAAGAGAGTTTAAATGATACCCGAAGAATCGAAAGTGATTCGAATTCGCAGATGTTGTCGAGTGTTGATATCGTTCCTAGCTTTACAATGCTGTAGTGTCAAGTTTTTGCATGTTTTTCTCCTTCGTGAAACAGGGATAATTCACTATTTTTAGTTCTCTTCAACTCTTCTAACTCTCTTAAATCTTCAGTTGTTATTTTTGACCTAAATTCCAAAGACCCAAATCCCTTTTTCTTTGATGTGCTAAATACGTTCCTTCTTTCTTGTGGGCTTGACCCAACTAATTTTATTATTTAATTATTTGTTTATTAATCTTATTTTCCTCTTTTGTCTTATGTCTTTTGTCTTCTTTTTTTTAAATTCTTGCTAGAAGACAATTATGCCCTCTTTTGAATACGGGTTATTACATTCTCCCCACCTTATGAAATTCGGTCCCCGAATTTAACTCAAGTTCGTACCGGTAGACTGAAACAAATGGGGGTACTTGACTCGCATAGTATCTTCTATTTCCCAAGTAGCTTCTTCAACTGTATGATTTCTCCATATGACTTTCACGAGCACGATTTTTTTTGACCGTAGTTTTCTTATTTGTCTATCAACAATAGCCATGGGCTCCTCCTCGTAAGACAACTTCTCATCGAGTGGTATAGTCGTTGCTTCAATCACCTGAGATGAGTCTAATATACATTTTCTTAGCATTGAGACATGAAATAATGGATGAATAAAGGATAACTCAGGAGGAAGTGCCAAACGATAAGCCACCGATCCTACTCGGTCTAGTATCTCATACGGTCCTATAAACTTGGGGCTTAACTTGCCTCTTTTCCCAAACCGCATCACACCTTTCATAGGGGAGACTCGTAGGAACACTTTGTCCCCATTTGTGAACACTAAATCTCTTTTTCTCTTATCAGCATAAGACTTTTGTCTACTTTGAGCTGTAAGCAATCTCTGTCTGATCAACTGAACCTTATCCATAGCTTCTTATACTAGGTCGGGTCCTAATAAAATTAGTCTCACCAGCTTCAAACCATCCAATAGGAGAACGACATCTTCTACCATACAATGCTTCGTACAGTGCCATTTGAATACTGGACTGGAAGCTATTGTTGTAAGCGAATTTAGCTAAAGGTAGATAAGTGTCCTAACTACCCCCAAACTCAAGAATGCAAGCTCTCAACTTATCCTCCAAGATCTGTATAGTAAGTTCAGACTGCCCGTCTATCTGTGGATGAAATGCAGTACTAAGATCTACTCGTGTACCCAATGCTTCTTGAAAAGATTTCCAAAAGCGTGAAGTGAACTGTGATCCTCTATTAGAGATGATGGATACTGGAACTCCGTGGAGTCGGACAATTTTATTCATAAATATCTGTGCATACCTGACTCCACCATATGTAGTCTTTACCGGCAAAAAGTGTGCCGATTTCGTCAGTCGATCTACAATCACCCATACAGAGTCATAACCTCTAAGAGTTCGTGGTAGACCAGAGACAAAATCTATAGTAATTCTTTCCTATTTCCACTCTGGAATCTCAATTTGTTGTAGTAGTCCTGCGGGTCGCTGATGCTCAGCCTTGACCTGCTGACAAGTCAAACAACTAGAAACAAAGTTAGCAACATCTTTCTTCATACCTTCCCACCAATAAAATTGCTTCAGGTCATGATACATTTTTGTGGATCCAGGGTGTATAGTGTATTTAGTGTTGTGAGATTCTTTAAGAATAGCATGTCTTGACCCATCTACGTCTGCTACATATAGCATGTCACCCATTCGAAGAACACCATCACTTTCAACAATCATATCCTTGCTTTTACCAGCTAAGGCCTCATCTCTGTATTTGCATAATCGTTCATCCTCATATTGGGTGGCCTTAATGCGCTCAACTAATGAAGACTTAGCCTGAGCACAAGCCAACAATGCCTCTGAATTTCCGACACAAAATCTGATACCTGTATCTTCTAGTCTTTGAATATCTCTAGACAAAAGTCTCTTTGCAGGGGTTATATGTGCCAAACTCCCCATAGATTTTCTACTCAATGCATCAGCCACCACATTGGCTTTTCCAGGATGATACACAATAGAAAAATCATAGTCCTTGAGTAATTCCATCCAACGATGCTGCCGAAGATTGAGATCTCTCTGCTGAAAGATATACTTCAGACTTTTATGGTCAGTATAAATCTCACAAGTTTCGCCGTATAGATAATGTCTCCAAATTTTTAGAGCAAATACCACTGCAGCCATCTCCAAATCATGTGTAGGATAGTTTTGCTCGTGCTTTTTCAATTGTCTCGAAGCATAAGCTATAACACGACCATTTTGCATGAGAACACATCCTAATACCACCCTCGAGGCATCACAAAATACTGTATATCCTCCAGAACCTGATGGTAAGGCTAATATTGGTGCAGTTGTCAAACATGTTTTGAGTTTTTGGAAGCTCTGCTCACATTCTTCCGTCCACTGAAACTTTACATTTTTCTGTGTTAGCTGGTCAGGGGTGCTGCTATTCTGGAGAAATCCTGCACAAAATGCCTGCAATAGCCTGCTAAGCCTAAAAAGCTGTGAATTTCTGTAGGAGAAGCATGCCTGGGACATTTCTGCACAGCTTCAGTCTTCTTAGGATCTACCATAATTCCATCTTTGGATACAACATGCCCCAAAAATGTTACCGAGTTTAGCCAGAATTCACACTTACAGAACTTAGCATAAAGTCGATGTTCTCGCAATGTCTGCAACACAGTCCTGAGATGATTCTCGTGTTCTCCTTGGCTACGAGAATATATTAGGATATCATCAATAAATACTATTAAAAATCTATCCAAAAACGGCTTGAACACCCTATTATCCATGAAGGCAGCTGGAGCATTTGTCAGTCCGAAAGGCATCACGAGAAACTCATAGTGCCCGTATCGAGTTCTGAAAGTAGTCTTAGAAATATCTTCATCTTTGATTCTAAGTTGATGATAACCAGAACGGAAGTCAATCTTTGAAAAGTGGGCAGCTCCTTGTAACTGATCAAACATGTCATCTATATGGGGCAAAGGATATTTATTGCGTATTGTTATTTTGTTCAACTGCCTATAGTCAATGCACGTTCTCAGGGATCCGTCTTTCTTCCTTACGAATAGTACTGGTGCACCCCATGGTGATACACTAGGTCTAATAAAACCCTTATCTAACAAATCTTGTAACAATTGCTTTAGCTCCCTCAACTCTGCTGGTGCCATTCGATATGGGGGTATCGATATGGGTTCTGTGTCAGGTAGCAAATCAATACCAAAGTCTATTTCTCGTACTGGAGGCAATCCTGGTAAATCCTCGGGAAATACATCAGAAAATTCTCTCACTACGGGTACATTTTCTATACTAACCGTTTCCTTTCTTGTGTCATTTACAATAGCTAAGAGACCCAAGCAACCTTTCTTCAGAAGTCATTGAACTTTCATAAAAGATATAATTTTGCAAGTCTCTGGAACCTGACTCCCTCTTAGAATAAAACTGGGTGTATTTGGTATCTAAAACCTTACTATCTTTGCATGACAATCGACTATAGCATAGCAAGAAGATAACCAATCCATTCCCATCAGCATGTCAAAGTCAATCATATCAAGTACAATAAGGTCAGCTAGAGTATCTCTACCCTCAACCCGAATCTGACAAGCACGATACACGTATTCAGCTAATAGAGACTCTCTGACAGGAGTAGCAACTAGGAAAGGATCATTCAATAGCTCGGGCTGTCTACTAAATCTCAAAGCAAAGTATGAGGACACATAGGAATGAGTAGATCCCGGATCAATCAACGCAAGGGCATCAAATGAATAGATAGAAAGAATACCTGTAACCACTGCATTCGAGGCCTGAGCATCCTGTCTAGTAAATGCAAAATCTCTCGCCTGACCTCTACCAGCATTCCCTTGTCCTTGATTCACAGTAGTACGGTCTCCAGCACCTCGACCTCTATTTCCTGTACCTGTAGCACCTGAAGTATTACGAGTAGTCTGAGTCGGTGCAACTGACTGAATAGAAGCCTGGTTGAAATTTCTCGGAGGCTGAGGGCAATCCCTTAAGTGATGTCCCAACTGGCCACAACGAAAGCACTCTCCAGTTAAAAAATGACATTGCCCAAATATGATCTACCACAGGTCTGGCAGACTGGAGTAGTGGCATATATCTGCCAGAATTATGATGTCCAGAAAATGATGATGCCCTATTACCTTGTCTGTAATGTGGTCTATATGTGGATTGTAAAGACATCTGTGTCCCTGTCTGAGAACCCTGTTGTTGTTGTTGTTGTCCTTGGTTTCCTGCTCTTCTATTTTCACTAAAACTGCTATTGAAAGCCCCTCCGGTCTTGGTCTTCTTACGTAATTCACTAGTTGTACGCTCTTTATGTCCCTTGTTTTCAATCTTTCTAGCAAGGTCGACTACATCAGAGTAGGATAAAGTCTTCATCTGTGGGGCTACTGTAGTGTATAGACGACCAACCAATCCATCAACAAACCTCTGAATTCGAGCTTCTTCGGTAGGCACTAAGTGAGGAGCATATATAGCCAGCTTAGAAAACTTAGTGTTATATGTTGACACATCCATATCTGGAGTCTGAACCAATCTCTCAAAGTCTCTAGCATGTTGCTGCATCAGACTGTCTGGAAGAAAATGATTCTTGAACAACTTAGTGAACTCATCCCATGGCAGTGGTGGTGCTCCTGCCGGCCTTCCTATAAATACAGTCTCATACCATGTGTTGGCCATATCCTCTAGTTTGTTTGATGCGAGATCCACGGCTCTCTCACCAGAACATCTAAGAGCACGTAATGCCTTAAGTTTCCCATCCAAGAAACTTTGAGGATCGGTTGAATTATCGGAACCTGTGAATTTTGGTGACTTCAATTTCAAGAACTTGTGTAGGGATACTTCCTTATACCCGAAAGGCTGAGTCTGTGTAGGTGCTTGTGTCTGTAAAGTAGCTTGGGGAGCTGAACTTCTGCCCTGAGTAGGCACCAATGCCTCTAACACATTCAATAACCTTGCCACTGCATCTGCAGGTAAGGCAACAGTAGGTACGACAGTTGGCACTGGTGGTGGAGCATTCTGAACTCCCTACTCTTGCACTTGATCTAGCGTAACAACTTGGGTTTGACCCATATTCCCAACTTGAGATTGAGGAGCAGTCTGTCTTCTAGTTTGATGAACACCAACTTGACCTCCACCCCGTGTAGTACTACGTCCAGCACCACGTCCAGCAGATGAGGGTGTGCGTGTCCTAGCCATCCGTGAAGGAAATATTCCAAAGTCAATCTCAAGTTATCTCAACGTACGATAAAAGAATGAAAGAAGGGAAAAAATTCCTAAATGTTCAGTAGCCTCGAGATCATAAGTATGGGCGCCTACATACCCATGAACAAGACTCTACTAAACATTGCTCCATGACTCGGGATTTAAAGCCTAGGATATGATACCAACTTTGTCACGACCCAATTTAGGATCGTGACCAGCGCTTAGGAGCAAGTGCTCCCAAGTAAGCCTCATCGAAAATTTTACAGAAAATCGGGCAGAGTTTCCCCTGTTTTGGGACCATCCCAAAAATTTCCTATTTCAAATCAACAACCAAACAACTTAATAGTACTTCAACTAGCAATTGCCAACTTACCAATAAGCCAAAAATAAGTCTCCACCATTACTAATCAACACACTAAAAAACAAAAATACTAATATTCCTCCAACTTTCATAATAAAGGACGATACTCGACATAAGACTATACTAACAAAAGAATACTCATGACACTAAATTATTAACTATGGAGCGACTCTAAGAATTAAAAGAAAAACCATAACAATTGATAAAATCTCCGCCCACGCGAACAAGTGCAAGGCTCACCAAGAATAATTCTCAACCTGTGTGCTCTAATTAACGAACTCCTCGCCTGCGTCAACTGCTGTATCTGTAAAAAAATTAGAGGGAAATGAGTCGCTAGCTCAGTGAGTAATAACACTTAACCACAATTATTTTTTTTGGGACAAGTCAGAAACATGCTAGCATTTCAAAGAGAAAACAACATAAAAATGCCCTTTCAGAAACAATAAATAATTTTAATCTCATCATGCTTTTATTGTAGTATAATACATTTAATAGTTCAGTAATAAGCTCGATAACTACTGTATAATATCAATATTCATATTTGGGAGGTTTCAATGAACGGATCATGTAATCGGTATAACTGTGGACTTCTTTGCAAGAAGTCATATATAACGGTAGTCCCTACTTGAGGGAAATCGGTAACGGTATGCTAGTTCTATCTTCCCACTAGTGAGGGCTATAACTGTACTCTGTAATCGGTAAATACAAGGTGCACCAGGTCTAACTAACCCGCCGTTTGCTACGGGATCCTTCAATGTCTACTCCCATATATACTTGTCTCTGTAATCCATATATATTCGTAGAAACTGTTTTAAAACAATATAGGGCATTCCAGTTCTTATCAAATCATACAATTTCCTTTCGATAACAGTAAATTCAAGTAACGGTAAAATAAATCTAGTGACAACGAAAATATTTAAAACCACGGTATGCATCTCAAATCATGTGTAAATCATGCAAGTTATGAAAATACAAATTGCGGTATGATTACTACTCACAGTACTCGCGCCGAAATACCAACTGCTTCACCTCAAGCAACTCGTAAAAATTCTTCCAATCAATCTATAATTAAACGGAAAAGGCCTAAAAATGCCACTCAATTTTCAGAAATGGTTTATCCATGCCATCCTTTATAAAAAATTGCTATTTCCATGCCACTGACGTTAAAGAAATGGCTCATCCATGCCATTATTGACTAACGACTCAATTTTTATTTGGCCCATCCATGCCACTGCCGTTAAAGAAATGGTTCATCCATGTCATTATTGACTAACGACTCAATTTTTATTTGGCCCATCCATGCCACTGCCGTTAGTCAATAATGACATGGATGAACCATTTCTTTAACGGCAGTGGCATGAAATGAGCATTTTTTTAACGGATGGCATGGATTGACCATTTCTGAAAGTTGAGTGGCATTTTAAGGCCTTTTCTGATAATTAAATAATATCGATCTCATGTTAATTTTCTTATTTAGGCTAATTCATAGCTATTTTAGAAAACTCAATCATCGGGGTTCATGTTTGAGTCTAACTTCATCTAATCAACTTTACCCAGGCGAAGGGTAATTCAACCAGTAGATAATATGTTAATTCTACCTATTTATAAAAATTTACTCATTATTTTACACCAAATTTAAAACTTGTGCATTTGGCCCTCTTTGTATATAGATAGACTGATATGTAGTTAGTAACTCAATAAGAAAATTTTAAGAATTTGTCATGAAGACTCAAATAAGAGAGTTTAAATGATACCCGAAGAATCGAAAGTTATTCGAATTCGCAGATGTTGTCGAGTGTTGATACCGTTCCTAGCTTTACAATTCTGTAGTGTCAAGTTTTTGCACGTTTTTCTCCTTCTTGAAACATGGGTAATTCACTATTTTTAGTTCTCTTCAACTCTTCTAACTCTCTTAAATCTTCCGTTGTTATTTTTGACCTAAATTCCAAAGAGCCAAATCCCTTTTTCTTTGATGTGGTAAATACGTTCCTTCTTTCTTGTGGGCTTGACCCAACTAATTTTATTATTTAATTATTTGTTTATTAATCTTATTTTCCTCTTTTGTCTTTTGTCTTTTGTCTTTTTTTTTTTTTTTAAATTCTTGCTAGAGGACAATTATGCCCTCTTTTAAATACGGTTTATTAGGGTCTGGTGAGTATCTTGTCCTTTACTTTTTCTTACCGTCTGTTTGGATTACTGTTCCCTATCATTTTATAATGTACTGTACTGTATTGTATCGTACTGTACCGTATCATTTTATGAATATAATATTTGAATAGATTGTATTGTTTGTCATTGTTAAATAGTAATATTTTGCTGTTTGGTTTGACCGTATCGTACTGTAATGTAACTGATAAGTTTACTAAAATACCCTCAATTATTTAAATATTGAATTTATCAAAAATTATGCATAAAATAATTTTTAAAAAATAAAACAGAAGAAGGCAAAACACCTTATGAAAGCAGAGCAGAAGAAGGCAAAACAAAGGAGCACAACTAATTAGAATTGAGTTAAAAATAAATTAGGAGAAAAAGTAAAATAGAAGGCGGCAAAACACCTTTATCGTTAGTGGTAGAAGTACTGGAAAAAAAATAAAGTAGGTTAGAAGTTGGAGATTTGGAGTTAAAATAGAAAAAAAGTTAAAGGGTAAAATAGAATCGTGGAGTAATAAGTTAGGGCATAATTGGAAAGAAAAATAGGAAACGATCCCATCACACCAAATCGGTTGTTTTAAAAAAGGTGACTTTTTATTGTTCCGGAATAATGGATTTAACAATACAATACAAGCCAATTTTAATGAAACAATCACAACAATCACTATTTTGGAATAACAATATAATAGGACACAATGAGAAACAACCATCCAAACAAGCTGTTAGTTGACTCTAGAATTTGCTTGGTTGCTAAAGTTTACTGAAGAACATTGATTTCTTATCCATATTTGGTTAAAGGTTGAGCGAGGTAGCTTTAAGAGTAATCTTTTAACTTGGATTTACTCATAAGTGAATGAAAATTGAACGTTGAAAAGCTAAGCTTTTTCTTCTTCTGAATAAGATGACAAACAGGAACATATATTTTTTGCGCTATCTAGACATGGTGAGTTCCCAAAGATTCCCTCAAGTTCATATAAATTAAGGGATCAAAAATCATTTTTAACTAACTTTAGTACAGAAACAACGTATATGAAACCATGCAACTCTTAAGAGAAATACAAGTTTATTCAGGAAATACAGAAAAATGATATCTCCACCTTGCCTCCTCTCAGCGAAGGGAAACCTTTCCTGGAATTCCACATTTTTTGAAACACAACAACCCAGTCTTATTTGCAAAACTAAAGTAGGAAACCATGCAACGCTCACCAATAATCTCTACCTGTTTCAGCCATCCT
>MU737824.1:15238-39835 GCA_026770625.1 Nicotiana glauca | reverse complement strand
ATCCCTGCCCCCCACTAATTCCTTTAATACCCCTTCCCCATCCTTGAAATTACCATGGTTCATTAAACCTACCACTTCATATTCCCAGACTGCCCTTCTATCATTTGCATTTTACCAGTTTGTTCACCCTAATAATTTTCCCTCTAATATCGAATTCAAACTATTCTAACTATTCAGCTATAACCAAACGATATACAATGTCTCAAATAGCCATTCAAACTTCAGTTTTAATAACTGACTTCACTTAAACTAAAAGCTACTGAAAACTATTTCTAATACTGGTTTTATCTTAAAAAGATTCTATAATTCTTAAAGAAAGGAGATGAAGCAGAGAGATAGAAAATACCAAGAAAATAGAATTCGAGAAACTTGAAATAAAATAAATAAGAATTCTTACCAATTTTCTGGACTTGAAACACTGGTTAGAAAGAAACCTCGAAATTGGCAGAATCTCTTGGGATTCTTGACACGCAACATACCGAACCATGTATTTTCCAAAGGAAAATACATGGTTCAGCATGTTGTGGTCCAAAATCCCATGGATTTTATAGGAGAAGTTTCGAAGCAGAAAACTTTGAAATAATATTCGAGTGGTTCTGGCCATATTTGAGCCAAGATACCACTGAATATGGGTAGAGGATGGCTAGGTGCATCTATGGTGTTATTTTGGTGAAGTTTGGTTCACCTTGTGTTCGCCGGAGTAGGGTTCCGGCGACACAAAATGAAAGATTCGAAGAGATGCAGGGATATTCGAAGGAGACGGTTGGTATGGTTGGAAAGGGGGAGGTGAGGGCTACCTACGGTGTTAATTTGGGAGCCATTGGCTTAAGTCGAGTCTCCCGCCGGCGAGACAGTCCGGCGAGGACTTCATACGAGGAAGACGAGGAGTTCGTGTATATTCTGTCTCTATAGTTCGATACACGAACTATATACATAGATATATCACTTTGATCCTCAGCCGTTGGATTATAATGTTTAGACGGTGTGGATTAATTACCCCCTAAACGACGTCGTTCCATTTAAGTTATGTCCAACCTCGTCCGTTTGATCAAGTGAGATGGACGGTTGTGATCAAATGATTCCAAACGACGTCGTTTGATCAGCTTGAGGACCGCTTTATCTGATCCGTTGATCAGCTGAATCAACGGTCCAGATCTCTTAATCTTAAACGGTGTCGTTTGGTTATATGAAGGGTTTGGCGGACTGGGCTAGATTTTTGGGCCTGGTCCGGTTTTGGTGAATATACATATCATATTTGGCCCAAATTTTGTGTTTTTAGTTTTGCTCTTGTTTTATATATTTTGTATTTATTATTTTTACTTTTTGTATTTTCTATTTTATATTTATTTTATTATTTTCTGAAGTAATTTATTTGTTTATTTCATCCTATTATATTTTTATATTTTTATATTTAATTTTCCTATTATTTGTTCTACCATTTTTGATGTTTTCCTAATTAATTCCCTTTTATTTATTTTTACTTTTGGAATTCTTTACTTGGGGTAAAAATCACGTGCTCACACTCAGCTCAAAATATTTTTAGAAATATCATTTCGAGTGTTTAAGCATAATAAACTTGGTTGAGTTCTAAAACAGTGGGAAATACATGACTGAGTTCAATTTTATAATTAAAACAGTGAGGAATTATCAACAAGGATCACCCAAGGGTTCAAATAGCTGGCACGAAGACCAAATATGGCAGTCAGCCCAAATTATGATGATAACAAGTAATTTCAGTCAAATACGCAGTAAATTCATCAACCGGGACAAACTAAGTCACAATCCCCAATGGTGCTCTACCCCACGCTCACTATCTGGCATGCAAGTCACCTCAATATAGCACTACGATGTGCAAATACGGGGTTTAAACCATACGGGGTTTAAACCCTCAAAATATCATTTACAGTCATTACTCACCTTGAACCGGCGAATTCTCTAGTTCGCAACGCCTTTGCCCCTCAAGTAGGCCTCCATGCGCGTCGAATGTATCCAAAATCAGAGTGAATACATCACAATATGCCAATGGGACAGTACCCAATCAAAAACAATCGAAAAATAGCGAAAATCTTGAAATTAGCAAAACCCGAGCCCCGGGCCCACTTCTCAAAAATCAGAAAATTTAACATCAACGAATTCCTTTTCTCGCCACGAGTCTATACCTATAAAGATTACCAAAATCGGAGTCCAAATGACCCCTCAAATCCCCATTCTTAACTCTCTTAAATTCAAGTCCTAACCTTCATTCTAACTCGGGGGTTGTTTGGTAGAGTGCATAAGAACAATGCTGAATAAGATGTAGTAGTAATGCTGGTATTAGTTATGCTTGCATTAGTTATGCTGATATTAGTTATGCTAGTATTAGTTATGCTAACA
This sequence comes from Nicotiana glauca, assembly GCA_026770625.1. Taxonomy (NCBI): domain Eukaryota; kingdom Viridiplantae; phylum Streptophyta; class Magnoliopsida; order Solanales; family Solanaceae; genus Nicotiana; species Nicotiana glauca. The sequence goes on along the minus strand of MU737824.1, from coordinate 37,462 downwards.
TATTTCTTATCCATTGTTTGGTTTGATGTATTAAAACATTGCACAATTTCTAAAAGAATTGTTTGTTTAAAAAAATGCCCTCAAAACTTGTTCACACTCTTGCTGTTTAAAAGAAACATATGTTGAGAAATATTTTTATATGAAAAGGTTTAAAAGAATATTATATTTGTCTACCTATATTGTAAAATAAAATTAAATATTTATTAATAAAAAAGGAAAATACGCTAGGAATTTATTTATTTACTAGGGATATAATTTTATTTCTCATTATTTGGATTATTTTTGTCACGACCCGAATTTTTTACCCTCGGGAGTCGTGATGGCGCATACTAATAGGAGCTAGGCAAGCCAAAATAATTTACTTCTTTTAGCAATTACTGGTCATTTAATAAAGTCAAACATAATATGGTAAAGCGAAAGTCTCAAATAAAATTAACTGGAAGAAATGCGGAAATTCAACAAGATCCTCTACCCAAGACTGGTGTCACACTACTCACGAACGTCGAGAGAATGCTAAATACAAGGTTTGAATGAAACATAAAACTGTATGCTTCGGTACAAATGATAACAAACTAAATAAAATAGAAAGGACTCCGGGCCTGCGATGTCAGCAAGGCTACCTCCAATGTCCCTGGACTGAAAGCTCGCTCCTAGAATGCTACTGCTACTCAAATGCTGCTCCAACACCTGGGTCTGTGCAAAAAGATGCACCGATTGTAGCAACAGCACAACCGATCCCATGTGCTGGTAAGTGCCAGGCCTAACCCCGGTGAAGTTGTGATGAGGCTAGGACCAGACCACCAGATAAACCTGTACAGTTCAAATATATACATACAACTGAAAGAAATACAGGAAGTAAATAGTCAACAAACAGAAAGGGGGATCATGTTATGGGGGGGGGGGCAACATTTATAATTAGGAAATCACAATATAAGATAGAAACAACCAAAGAATTTATAGCGAATCAAGAACATGAATATTCCAAATAAAATACACTGGCGTCAGCCACTGTTGCGGCGCGCAACCCGGTCCTCCAATATCATTTTTGCGGCGTGCAACCCGATCCATGAATATCGTTTAACATTGTTGCGTGTGCAACCCGACTCTCAGATATCATTGTTGCGGCGTGCAACCCGATCTATGAATATCGTTTAGCATTGTTGCGGCGTGCAACCCAATCCATATTGTTTATCGTTGTTACGACGTGCAACCCGATCCATATTGTTTATCATTGTTGCGACGTGCAACCCGCTCCACTAATATCATACTTTCTCATCCAAACAACAGTCACAAAATACAGGGCAAGAAGTAAACAAACAAGGGAAGAAAATCCCGACAAGGGAAACAATATCAATAAACTTAATGTCCCGGCAAGGGAGAAAAAAATCAACCACCAACAAAACGTCCCGACGAGGGAATAACTATTAAACCATCTCTCTCTTTCGTACCTTACTTTATAATTTACTCCAACATTCGAGCCATCGTTCCAAAGAGCCATTTCATGTCATATAACTTCTCAATCCGTAACATAACTCGAGCCATGCTCCACGGAATTTAGTAATCATAATCTCTGTCTCATGCTCTTTATAGTATATACAAATAATCAAACAAGCATAGAAGAATCACAACAATTCAGGATAATCTCAATATAAGGACACACGGTCATGCGAGACACCAATGTATAGATACTCGTCACCATGCCTATACACCGTACTCGACAAATAGCAATTAGCAAATAAGACTCTACTCATATTCCCTCAAGCCAAAGTTTGACCACACTTACCTCAACTTCCACGGCTAAATCAATCCACAACGACCGCTTTCCCTTTTGAATTCGGCTCCAACTCAATCAAATCTATGAAATAACGACTTTATAGTATCAATAATAGCTAAACAAATCAAACCCAATGCCTAAATATAGATTCCCAACATTTCTTCCAAAATTCCAAAATCGACCCGGGCCCACTTGATCAAAGCACCAGGTTTGGACCAATACCATATCCCCCATTCACCCACGAGTCGGAATATACAATTTATTTTCAAATTCGACCCCAAAACGAGGTCTAAATCAAAGAAAATCGAAAAGCCCTAACACTACCCATTTTCCCCAATCTCAACCCTAGATTACATGATTTGAGCCTAGGAATTGATGAATGATGAAGAAAAAATGAAGAAAACAAGTGGGAATTTACATACCCAAGTGGTCTTGAAGAATGGGGGCTTCAATGGACTCCTAAGTGCTTGAGGAAGAAGAGAGCTCGTGTGCTTTTGAATGAGACTCGTAGCTACTGTAACTAAAAACTTAAAAAAAATCACTGGACAAAATTGGTCAATGCGATCGCGAGTTAGTCTATGCGATTGCATAGAGGAAAATGGAGGGCTTCTCAGGCTAACACTATGCGATCGCGGGAGGGAAGGGTACGAACGCATAGAAGGAATTGGATGAGGTATGCGATCCTGGAGTCTACTATGCGATCGCATAGAACAAAACTGGGCACTTCAATATTTACACTATGCGATCGCGAAAGCTCCTATGCGATTGCATAGAACAACATACCAGATATCAGAACTGAAGATTTCTGCAACTTTTTACTAAGTTCAAAACACCCCGAACCATCCCCGAAACACTCCCGAGCCCTCGGGGCTCCTATCCAAACACACACACTAACTCAACCACATCTTACGAACTTAACCGTGCGATTAAATCGCCAAAATAACATCATAAACGAGGAATCAAAATTCAAAATCATCACTTTTTCATCAAACTTCATAAACTTTCATTTTTAGATATTTAGGTCCGAAACACATTTAATGATGTCCGATTTCAACCAAATTTCATAGAAATCGCTTAAACCACACTTAAGACCTGTACTAGGCGCCAGAACCAAAATACGGGCCCGATACCAATACTTTCTAATCCATTTTCATTTCAAATTTCTATATAAATTTTAGAAAAACAATTTATTTTAAAAATTCATTTCTCGTGATCGGGATCTCGAATTTTGATTCCGGGCATACGCCCGAGTCCCATATTTTTCTACGGACCCTCTGGATCGTCAAATCACGGGTCCATTTACCTAAAATTACGGATCGTCAAATCAACTTTAATCATATTAATATCAAAATTCATTAATTGTTATACAGAATTCATATTTAACTCTTTTCGGCTATGCGTCCAAACTGTGCACGCAAATCGAGGCAAGTAAAAATGAGTTTTTCAAGGCCTCAAAAGCACGGAATGAAAGAGAAAACTAGTGATGACTCTTTGGGTCGTCACATTCTCCACCTATAAAACAATCGTTTGTCCTCGAATGGACAAAATAAAGAAGTACCTGAGTCAGGAAATAGATGGGGATAAACGGCCCCGCATATGAGACTCGGACTCCCAGGAGGCTGACCTCCCCACTAAACATGCAATGAAGGAAAACTCTTCGACTTCAACTGTCGAACCTGCCGGTCTAGAATAGCTACCGGCTCCTCCTCATAAGACAGATCCTTGTCCAACTGGACAGTGCTAAAATCTAACACGTGGGATGGATCGTCGTGATACCTTCGAAGCATGGACACATGAAACATTGGATGTACGGCTGACAAGCTAGTTGGCAAGGCAAGTCTATAAGCCACCTCTCCTACACGATCGAAAATCTCAAATGGACCAATGAACCTAGGGCTAAGCTTGCCCTTCTTCCTAAATCTCATCACGCCCTTCATAGGCGACACTCTGAGCAATACTCGCTCACCAACCATGAAAGCTACATCCCGAACCTTACGATCTGCATAACTCCTTTGCCGCGACTGAGCCGTACGAAGCCTGTCCTGAATGATCTTGGCCTTATCCAAGGTCTCCTGAACTAAATATGTACTCAATAACCGAGCCTCTCCCGGCTCAAAACATCCGACTGGAGACCGACATCGCCTACCATACAACGCCTCATATGGGGCCATATGGATGCTGGACTGGTAGCTGTTGTTTTAGGCGAACTCTGGTAGAGGCAAAAACTGGTCCCACGAGCCTCCAAAATCAATGACACAGTCTCGGAGCATATCCTCCAATATCTGAATAGTACGCTCGGACTGTCCGTCCGTCTGAGGATGAAATGTTATGCTCAACTCAACCCGTATGCCCAACTCTCACTGAACTGCTCTCTAGAAGCGCGAGGTAAACTGCATACCCCGGTCTGAAATGATAGATATCGGCACCCCATAAAGGCGAACAATCTCTCTGATTTAGATGTCAGCTAACCTGTCTGATGAATAAGTGGTTCTAATAGGAACTAAATGCGGTGACTTGGTCAGCCTATAAATAATGACCCGAATCGCATCAAACTTCTTCCGGGAAACTCTAACCTCTGAAACAAACTACCGGCCTCTGATGCTCATACTTAACCTGCTGAAAATTCAAATATCGAGCCGCATATGCAACTATATCCTTCTTTATTCTACGCCACTAATAGTGCTGCCTCAGATCCTGATACATCTTCGCGGAGACCGAGTGAATAGAATACCAGGAACTATAGGCCTCCGCTAAGATCAACTCTCGAATCCCATCAACATTGGGCACACAAACTCGCCCCTGCAATCTCAAGACACCGTCATCATCTAAGGTCACCTTCTTGGAACCTCCCCGCTGTATTGTGTCTCTTATGACACACAAATGGGGATCATCATGCTGCCGATCACGAATACACGCCAATAATGAAGAAAGAGCGACCGTTCAAGCTAACACCCTGCTAGGCTCAGAAATATTCGACCTCATAAATCGATTGGCCATGGACTGAATATCCAAAGCAAGCAGTCTCTGGCTGACCAGAATATAAGCAAGACTACCCATTCTGGCGGACTTTCTACTCAATGAGTCGGCCACCACATTGGCTTTCCCTGGGTGATACAAAATAGTAACATCATAACCTTTCATTAACTCCAACCATCTCCTCTGCCTCAAATTCAACTCCTTTTGCTTAAACAAGTTTTGAAGACTCTTGTGATCAGTGTACACCTCACACGCCACACCATATGAATAATGCCTCCAAATATTCAAAGAATGAAAAATGGCTGCCAACTCTAGATCATGAATCGGATAATTCTTCTCGTGGATCTTCAACTGCCTCGAAGCATAGGCAATAACTCTGTGGTCCTGCATCAATACTGCACCAAGCCCAATACGAGAAGCATCGCAATAGACTGTATAGGGCCCTGAACCTGTGGGTAAAACCAATACCGGTGCTGTAGTCAGAGCTGTCTTGAGCTTCTAAAAGCTCACCTCACACTCATCTGACCATCTGAACTGGGCACCCTGCTGGGTCAATCTGGTCATCGGGGCTGCAATAGATGAAAACCTCTCCATGAATCGACGGTAGTAGCCTGCTAACCCCAAGAAACTCCGAATCTCCATGCTGATGCTGGTCTAAGCCAGTTCTTGACTGCCTTAATCTTCTTCGGGTCCACCTAAATACCATCTACTGATATAATGTGACCTAGAAATGCAATGGAACTCAACCGGAACTCGCCCTTTGAGAACTTAGAATATAACTGACTATGCTTCAGAGTCTGGAGAACCACTCTGAGGTGCTGCTCGTGCTCCTCCTGGCTGCGGGAGTACACCAGAATATCATCTATAAATACTATCACGAACAAGTACAAATAAGGCCTGAACACTCGGTTTATCAACTCCATAAATGCTACCGGGGCATTGGTCAACCCAAATGACATGAACAGGAACATATAATGCTTATACCGAGTGTGGAATGCTGTCTTAGGGACATCAGACGCCCTAATCCTCAGCTGATGGTAGCCAAATCTCAAGTCTATCTTTGAAAACACCTTCGCACCCTGAAGCTGGTCGAACAAATCGTCAATCCTTGGCAGTGGATACTTGTTCTTAATCGTCACTTTGTTAAATAGTCGGCAATCAATGCACATCCTCATCGAACCATCCTTTTTCTTCACAAATAACACCGGCTCACCCCAAGGAGAAACACTTGGTCTAATGATACCCTTCTACAGTAAATCCTGCAACTGATCCTTTAACTCTTTCAACTCTGGCGGGGCCATGCGGTACGACGGTAATAGAAACGGGCTGAGTGCCCGGAGCCAGATCAATATCAAAATCAATATCCCTGTCGGGCGGCATACCCAGCACGTCCGAATGGAAAACCTCGGGGAACTCCCGAATAATTAGAACACAATCAATAGAAAGGACCTCTGCGCTGGAATCACGAACATACACCAAATAAGCTAAACACCCCTTCTCGACCATGCGTCGAGCCTTCACATATGAAATAATACTGTGGGTGGTATGCCCTGGGGTCCCTCTCCACTCCAAACGGGGCAATTTCGGTAAAGCCAAGGTCACGGTCTTGGCGTGACAATCCAAGATAGCATGATACGGGGACAACCAATCAATCACTAATATAACGTCAAAATCCACCATGTCCAAGAGCAATAAATCAACACGGGTCTCAATACCCTCAAACACCACCACATAGGAATGATGCACTCGATCGACCACTATAGAATTACCCACCAGTGTAGATACATAAACATGAATACTCAAAGCATCACTAGGCATGACCAAGTACGGTACAAAATAGGACAACACATACGAATACATAGACCCTAGGTCAAATAGCACTGAAGCATCTCTATCACAATTTAGAATAATAGCTGTAGTGACGGCATCTGCCGACTCAGCCTCTTGACTGGCTGGAAGAGCATAATATCATAGCTGGGTCCCACCTCGCTGAACCATATCTCCAAGACGATCGGCTGCTGGCTGGCCTCTACCTCTGGCAGTCTGAGCTCCACCTCTATGTCCTCTACCTCCACCTCTATGACATTTGCCCCCGCCTCTAGCTGGCTGGCTAGGCTGTGGGACCTCTGGTGCGTGAACCATCGCACTAGAACTCTGATACTGAGAGCTGCCATAAACATGAGGGCAATATCTGAAAATGTGTCTCGTGTCTCCACAATCATGGAAAAACCTTGACTACTGCGGGTGATAACCCCTCAACCTCAGGCAAGCCCTCCTCAGATGACCATACTCATTACACTCATAACATCCACGCGAGTGCTGTAGCTGCAGAAACTAAGGCTGACCCTGTCGACCTAAATGACCACCTAAAGTACCATGAGTGACCTGGAGAGCTAACTGATAAGGCCTGGGAGGATGGCCTCTACCATAAGTACCTCTACCTCCAGACGAGGTACCATTGAATCTGCTTGCATGATGGGGCCTCTTATTCGACCTATAACCGCCTCCCTGTGGCAAGACCACTTCAACTCTATGGCCCACATTGGCCGCCTCCTAAAATGTGATCTCACTCCCGGCCTGAGCCACTGTAGCCGGCTGATCTTCCACCGTTGGCTGAACTCCTAGAAGAAAACCCGCTTGAATGACACTCTCCATGAAGCTTACCAATCAGACTAGAGCATCCAGAAGAACAGGGATGGCAATGAACCCCTCTAGGACCTGAGCTGGGCCCAACGGGATCGCAGGGGCTGGAACCTCCTCCTCCAAATCAACCTGAGGCTCTGCCACTGGAGCTGCTGCTGGGGGCTCGGACTGCTACAAGGTAGAATAGGAAGCACGTGTTCTCGCCATCTACGGGGGAACAGAGTAGAAATTTAATCGGTACTTGAGAAATATAACCGCACTACAAGAAAGAACAAATGTGAAACTTTCATAACTCTATAGCCTCTGGGGAAAATTAAAGACTTCTCCGTACCGATCCCTCAGACTCTACCGAGTTTGTCCGTGAGTTGTGAGACCTATGTAACATAGTGCTCTGATACCAACTTGTCACGACCCGGATTTCCCACCCTCGGGAGTCGTGATGGCACGTACTAATAGGAGCTAGTCAAGCCAAAATAATTTACTTCTTTTAGTAATTACTGATCATTTAATAAAATCAAAAATAATATGGTAAAGCGGAAGTCTCAAATATAATTAACTGGAAGAAATGCGAAAGTTCAACAAGATCCTCTACGCAAGACTAGTGTCACAATACTCACGAACGTTTAGAGAATACTAAATACAAGGCTTGAATGAAACATAAAACTGTCTGCTTTGGTACAAATGATAACAAACTAAATAAAATAGAAAGGACTCTGGGCCTACGATGTCAGCAAGGCTACCTCGAATGTCCCTGGACTGAAAGCTTGCTCCCAACATGCTAATGCTACTCAAATGCTGCTCCAACACCTGGGTCTGTGCAATAAGATGCAAAGAGTGTAGCATCAGCACAACCGACCCCATGTGCTGGTAAGTGCCTAGCCTAACCCCGGCGAAGTAGTGACGAGGCTAGGACCAGACCACCAGATAAACTTGTACAGTTCAAATACATACATACAACGGAAAGAAAGACAGGAAGTAAACAGTCAACAAACAGAAGGGGGGATCATGTTATTGGGAGGCAACAGTTATAATTAGGAAATCACAATATAAGATAGAAACAACCAAAGAATTTATAGCGAATCAAGAACATGAATATTCCAAATAAAACACACTGGTGTCAGCCACTGTTACGGCGTCCAACCCGGTCCTCAAATATCATTGTTGCGGCGTGTAACCCGATCCATGAATATCATTTAACATTGTTGCGGCGTGCAACCCGACCCTCAGATATCATTGTTGCGGCGTGCAACCTGATCCATGAATATCATTTAGCATTGTTGTGGGGTGCAACCCGATCCATATCGTTTATCATTGTTGCGGCGTTCACCCCGATCCATATCGTTTATCATTGTTGCGGCGTGCATCCCGCTCCACCAATATCATACTTTCTCATCCAAACAACAGTCACAAATATAGGGCAAGAAGTAAACAAACACGGGAAGAAAATCCCGGCAAGGGAATACAGCAAAGCTTTTAAATCCCGGCAAGGGAAACAATATCAATAAACTCAATGTCCTGGTAAGGGAGAAAAAAATCAACAACCAACAAAATGTCCCAGCGAGGGAATAACTATTAAACCATCTCTCTCTTTCATACCTTACTTTATAATTTACTCCAACATTCGAGCCATCGCTCCAAAGAGCCATTTCATGTCATATAACTTCTCAATCCGTAACATAACTCGAGCCATGCTCCACGGAATTTAGTAATCATAATATCTATCTCATGCTCTTTATAGTATATACAAATAATCAAATAAGCATAGAAGAATCACAACAATTCAGGATAATCACAATATAAGGACACACGGTCATGCGAGACACCAATGTATAGATACTCATCACCATGCCTATACACCGTACTCGACAAATAGCAATTAGCAAATAAGACTGTACTCCTATTCCCTCAAGCCAAAGTTTGACCAGACACTTACCTCAACTTCCACGGCTAAATCAATCCACAGCGACCTCTTTCCCTTTTGAATTCGGCTCCAACTCAATTAAATCTATGAAATAACGACTTTATAGTATCAATAATAGCTAAACAAATCAAACCCAATGCATAAATATAGATTCCCAACCTTTCTTCCAAAAATTCCAAAATCGACACCGGGCCCGCTTGGTCAAAACACGAGGTTCGGACCAATTCCATATCCCCCATTCACCCACGAGCCCGAATGTACAATTTGTTTTCAAATTTGACCCCAAAACGAGGTCTAAATAAAAGAAAATCGGAAAGCCCTAACACTATCCATTCCCCCAATTTCAACCCTAGATTACATGATTTGAGCCTAGGAATTGATGAATGATGAAGACAAAATGAAGAAAACAAGTGGGAATTTACTTACTCAAGTGGTTTTGAAGAATGGGGGCTTCAATGGACTCCTAAGTGCTTGAGGAAGAAGAGAGCTCCTGTGTTTTTGAATGAAACCCATAGCTACTGTGTCTGAAAACTTAAAAAAAAATCACTGGGCAAAATTGGTCTATACGATCGCGGATAAGGCAATGCGATCGCATAGAGGAAGGGGAAAATGTTCACTGCGATCGCGAGCTAGTCTATGTGATCGCATAGAGGAAAATAGAGGGCTTCTCAGGCTAACACTATGTGATCGCAGGAGGGAAGGGTGAGAACGATAGAAGGAATTGGCTGAGGTACGCGATCGCGAAGTCTACTATGAAATCGCACAGAACAGAACTGGGCACTTTAAGATTTACACTATGCGATCGCGGAAGCTCCTATGCGATCGCATAGAAAAACATACTAGATATCAGAACTGAGCATTTTTGCAACTTTTTACTAAGTTCAAAACACCCCGAACCACTCCTGAAACACTACCGAGCCCTCGGGGCTCCTAACCAAGCACACACACTAACTCAACCACAGCTTACAAACTTAGCCATGCGATTAAATCACCAAAATAACTTCATAAACGAGGAATCAAAACACAAAATCATCACTTTTTCATCAAACTTCATAAACTTTTTTAGGTCCGAAACACGTCAAATGACGTCCGATTTCGACCAAATTTCACAGGAGCACTTAAACCACACATAAGACCTCTACCGGGCGCCGGAACCAAAATACGGGCCCGATACCAACGCTTTCTAATCCATTTTCATTTCAAATTTCTATATAAATTTGAGAAAAACAATTTCTTTTAAAAATTTATTTCTCGGGATCGGGACCTCGAATTTTGATTCTGGGCATATGCTCGAGTCCTATATTTTTCTACGGACCCTCCGGGATGGTCAAATCACAGGTCGGGGTCCGTTTTACCCAAAATATTAACCAAAGTCAACTTTAATCATATTAATATCAAAATTCATTAATTGTTACACAGAATTCGTATTTAAGCTTTTTGGCTACACGCTCGGACTGTGCACGCAAATCGAAGTAAGTAAAAATAAGGTTTTCAAGGCCTCAAAAGCACGAAATGAAAGAGAAAATAGGTGATGACCCTTTGGGTCGTTACAATTTTGAACTTGTATTAATATACTAACTAGCATATTTTAATCAAGCAAAAAGTTTGATGGACAATTTTGTCTTTAACTAAGCTAATGCATGCATTAAAACCCATTGCATTGCTATTACCATTGTTCTAATGCATAGGATAATACTAAATAGGATGTATAACTAATGCTTGCACGAGTAATGCATGGGTTAAAATGTCTACCAAACAATGTATTATTAATACACATAGCTAATGCACCCTACCAAACAATATATTATTAATACACAAAGCTAATGCATGCATTAGCTTATCTAATGCACCCTACCAAACGTTCCCTTAATTCCTTAGTTTTTCCGTCTAAATTCATGTAATAACACCTTAGAATTGTGTTTTAGACTCAGAAATCCTTACCTTAAAGAAGTCCCTTGATTTCTCTTTTCCAACTCGCCCAAATTCTCCAAGTCTGAAGTGAAAAATATGAAACCTTTTAAAATTTCGTGAAGGTGAAATTAAATAGCACTGACCAGTCATTTCCGCATCTGCGACTCCCCCTTCTGCGGTCAATGCACCGCTTCTGCGGTTGAATTTCTGCACTTGCGCCTTATGCTTCTGCAGACAAAACTCCGCGTTTGCGGTTTCCCCTAAATTTTCCAAACTCATCTACGGTCACTTCATCGCATCCGCGACTTTGCAGATGCGGTCAGGCACTCCGCATCTTTGATACCTTACCTCACAGAAGTCCCTTGATTTTTCTCTTCCAACTCGCCCAAATTCTTCCAACCTTATCAACAAGGATCTTTTCTCTGTAAAAAATCCTGCTGTGTGTCTCTAATTTTCACTGTGCTCTCATTAGTCATCGGAACAGTAACTTTCACTTTTAAAATCAATAGCGTAATTTTCAGTTTACTGTTCATCGGAAAAGTAGCTTCTTTAAAAAGTGAGCCTAATTTCTCCCATTATTTACTTCTTGTTCTTATCCTTTTTGTGGCATTTAATTTCTCTTGCATATGTTTTGTTCTTTATAGTGTTGAATTTCAAATTTTCTCCTCTTTTTTTGGTATAATCGCAATTTTTCTTATCTCTTTTCGTGAAAATTTTCACAATTTTACCTATTTTTCATATACCGTTTCAATTTTTGGATCTGTAGGCAATTTGGATATTAATTAAAGCAAGTATGGTTTCCATCTCTAAATTAAGATTGTTGTTTTTAATTACCATTTACGGTACTTCAGGCTTCTGGGTGTAGTTCTCTACTCTATCCCTACATTTCCCCTACCACTGTAAGGGCTACACCAGTGGTTGCGGTGACAGCCCTCTTTGGTTTTTGGGTGGTGGTATTTTTTGTGTTTTCGGGGAAATTCTTAAAGTTGTTGGAGACAAGTTGGGCACACGAGCAATAGCATAGGAGAGAAATCTGGACGAGCATCAGCAAAGGGCGGTGGGAAGCGGTATGTGAGCCCACAACTACATCGAGTACAACAAATCAACACATGTTTGGTTCTCGGGAGTTGGTACCTCCCGTTCTACTTTTTCACTTTTGGTGATAGCTAAATTGATGTTACTTTATCTCACAATAGTTCAATCATTCAACTAATGTAATTGTAGTTACGCATTTCCTTATAGTTTGATTCGTTGTTTATTGTGCACTAGCGAGTCTTCATTAGATTTGTCGTAGGTGTAGTGGCTGAAGTCTGGAATGATAGATTAAGGGCATGTCCTCGGGTGGGGTAGAGTGGGGGGCAGAGTATGGGGCTAGGGTCAGGGTGTGGGATGGGAGGCAGGGGAGGTAGAGGGGGCAATGGAGCCTATAGGTTAAGAATCGGGTCATGGAACATAGGTTCGCTAACAAGTAAGTCTATAGAGTTGGCGAAGATCCTTCAGAAGAGGAAGATTAATATAGCGTGTGTCCAGGAGACTAGGTGGGTCGGATCGAGGGCGAGGAATGCGGATGGGTATAAGTTATGGTACTTTGGAGTCCTGAGGGGTAAGAATGGAGTGGGTATCCTGGTAGATAGCCACCTTAGAGAGTTGGTGGTAGAGGTCAGGCGGGTGAATGATAGACTAATGACTATTAAATTGTAATGGGTGAGTGTACTTTAAATATCGTTAGTGCGTACGCGCCGCAAGTAGGCTTGGATGGGGAGATTAAAAGACGATTTTGGGAGGGGTTGGATGACATCGTTCATAGTATCCTACCTTCCAAGAGGTTATTCATAGGAGGAGATTTTAATGGTCATGTTGGGTCGTCTGCAGGTGGTTATACTGAGGTTCATGGCGGCTTTGGTTTCGGGAAGCGGAACGGAGGGGGCACTTCATTGTTGGACTTTGCCAAGGCATTCGATCTACTGATTGCAAACTCAAGTTTTCCGAAGCGGGATGAGCATTTACTTACTAACCAAAGCTCGGTGGCAAAGACTCAGATTGACTATCTCCTCCTCAGGAGATGGGACAGAAGGCTGTGGAAGGATTGCAAAGTTATCCCAGGTAAGACCCTTGCAATGCAACATAGGCTTTTGGTGATTGACATTGGCATTATGATAAGGAGGAATAAGAGGTCAGTACGAGGCTGCCTGAAGATTAGGTGGGGCACTTTGACTTTGACTAAGGATAAAGCGCAGGAGTTGGAAGGAGGGTTATTGGAAATGGGAGCTTGGAGAAGTAGTGGGGGCGCAAACACTATGTGGTCGACGACGGCGGACTGTATAAGGAAGGTGGCGAGAGAGGTGATAGGGATATCTTCGGGCCGCACCGGTGGCCACAAAGGAAATTGGTGGTGGAATGCAGTTGTCCAAGGTAAAGTGGAATCTAAGAAGGCGGCTTACCTGGGGTTAGTAGGGAGCACTAGCGCGGAGGAGAAGAGTGCAAACAGTGAGAGATATAAGGTAGTTAGGAAGGAGGCAAAGATGGTAGTAACGGAGGCTAAGACGGCAGCTTTTGCTCGTTTGTATGAGGAATTAGGGAACAAAGGCGGGAAGAAGAAGTTATTCCAACTCGCTAAGGTGAGAGAGAGGACGACTCAGGATCTGGACCAAGTGAGGTGCATAAAATATGAGGACGACAAAGTTTTGATGGGGGATGACCAGATTAAGAGGAGATGACATATTTACTTTCATAAACATCTAAATGAAGAAGGGGATCAGGATATTGTACTAGGTGAATTGAGGAATGAAGAAAGCCCTCATGAATTAAGTTATTGTAGGGAAATTGAGGTCGATGATTTCATGGAGGCAATGCATAAGATGAGGAGGGGTAGAGCTACCGGGCCAGACAAAATTTCGGTTGAACTTTGGAGGTGTGTAGGAAGAGCGGGCTTGGAATGGCTTACTGAGTTGTTTAATGTTCTATTCAAGACTACTAGGATTCCTGAAGAGTGGAGGTGGAGTACAATGGTTTCATTGTGTCAGAACAAAGGCGATATCCAGATCTGTAACAACTATAGGGGTATCAAATTACTGAGTCATACCGCGAAAGTCTGGGAGAGAGTGGTAGAGATGAGAGTGCGAAGGACTGTGTCTATTTCAGACAACCAGTTCGGGTTCATGCTGGGGCGATCTACCACAGAAGCTATCCACCTTATTAGGATGACGGTGGAACAATACAGGGATAAGAAAAAGGATCTCCACATGGTGTTTATTGATCTAGAGAAAGCGTACGACAGGGTTCCTAGGGAGGTCTTATGGAGCTGCTTAGAGGCTAAAGGGGTCCCTGTAGCCTACATTAGGGTGATTAAATACATGTATTATGGAGCTAAGACTCGGGTTAGGACAGTAGGAGGTGACTCCGAGCATTTTTCGGTCGTTTTAGGGTTGCACCAAGGGTCTGTGTTTAGCCCTTTCCTATTTGCCCTGGTGATGGATGCCATAATGAATCATATTCAAGGGGAGGTGCCATGGTCCATGCTTTTTGATGATGACATAGTTCTAATTGATAAGACACGCCGCGACGTCAATGAGAGGCTAGAGGTTTGGAGACATGTCCTTGAGTCTAAAGGTTTCAGGTTGAGCAAGACGAAGACGGAATATCTCGAGTGCAAATTTAGGGCCGAGCCAACGAAAACGGGAGTGGAAGTGAAGCTTGACTCTCAAGTCATCCCTAAGAAGGTGTAGTTTCAAGTAGCTTGGGTCAGTTATTCTGGGGATCGGGGAGATCGACGAGGATATCACACACCGTATAGAGGTGGGGTGGATAAAGTGGAGGTTAGCAACGGGAGTCCTGTATGACAAGAGAGTGCCACCATTACTAAAATGTAAGTTTTATTGAGCAGTGGTTAGGCCTGCCACGTTGTATGGGACCGAGTGTTGGCCGGTTAAAAACTTACACATCTAGAAGATAAAAGTAGCAGAGATGAGGATGTTGAGGTGGATGTGCGGGAATACAAGGATGGATAAGATTAGGAATGGAGATATTCGAGAGAAGGTGGACGTGGCGCCCATGGATGACAAGATGCGGGAAGCAAGACTCAGATGGTTCGGGCACATTCAGAGGAGGAGCATTGATGCACCGGTGAGAAGGTGTGAGCGACTGCCTGTGGTGGGCACGAGAAGAGTTAGAGCAAGACCTAAGAAGTATTGGGGAGGGGTGATCACGCAGGACATGGTGCGTCTTAGTATTACTCAGGAAATGGCCCTTGACAGGGAATTGTGGAGGTCGAGCATTAAAGTTGTAGGTTAGAGGGAAGTTGTGGATATTTCTACAGCGCACTAAAGTGAGACTAGCCAATTAGGAGTTACTCTTATGATGCTACTGATCAGCTACCGATGTAGGGATTTCGCTGTTGGATATTAGTATACATTCCATCCTTTTCATATTTCCTATATTTCTTGTATTATTGTTATTCTGTTATGCTATGTTATGTTATGTTATGTATTTTATGTTATTTTAGTATGAGTCTATTGGTAGTACTAATATATCATCTCTGGTTGCTTTCTTGAGCTGAGGGTCTCCTGAAAACAACCTCCCTGCCCCTCGGGGTAGGGGTAAGGCCTGCGTACATATTACCCTCCCCAGACCCCACTTCTGGGATTATACTGGGTTGTTGTTGTTGTTGTATAGAGTGTATTCCATGTATTTAAGCTACCGTATCTGTATTCATGAATATAGTAGCAAAACTTGGTGTGAAACATGGGAGTCCAGCTAAGCAAAGATTGTATTCGACTATATTCGTGAGTTGTATTCGTGAATCTAGTAACGTAAACTGCGTAAAATGGTCACATCATCTATTTAAAAATGGTATGTAAATCAATTAATGTGATAGACTCCTAATATAACTCAACTAACTCAATTATAACACGCAAAATCTATATTTCCCATTATAGAAAAGATTTTCCAGCTGAAAAATACCACAAGACAGAAGAATCTCTAGAGTTTCAATCCCTCCTTTTTTTGTTGCTATCATTCGTGGAAGTTCTATTGGTGCGTCATGATTTCTTTTTAGAACAGTTAGTAAACATATAATTTAGTAAACTACTGAATACATACTGCATTTATATTTTGAATAAATATGAATACACACAGGTGCAGTTATATCTGAACACATAATTACAAAATTTCAGTGGTTACGCAAATGAATGCAAAACAAATAGTGCAGATAAGCACAAAATTTCTGCCCCGTGGGCATAACACTCAGTTATCAAGGAATGCTAGAGTATCAGGTATATCTTGCAAGAAGTAGCACAAAACAACAGATAATAGCAGACAAATAAGATAATGCAAACATATCAAATAGTACCGGTACCGCTGCGGCATGCAGCCCGCTCCACATATCGTTGCGGCATGCAACCCGATCCATTTATCGTCGACGGTGCTCACTGGGGGTGTGCAAACTCTGGGAGGGGCCCCTTACGGCCCAAGTGCAATAACAAGCCATCTTGTGGCATCAATCTAAGCCCTCGGCCTCATATCAATATCAGTGTCACCCTGCTGTGGCGTGCAGCCCGATCCATAAGTATCATCACCATACAGGCCCTCGGCCTTACTCAGTCAACAAAAATCACATAGGCCACTCGGGTAACAATAAAGCATGATGCTCAGCTCAAAATATTTTTAGAAATATTATTTCGAGTGTTTAAGGCATAATAAACTTGTTTGAGTTCTAAAACTGTGGGAAATACATGACTGAGTTCAATTATATAATTAAAATAGTGAGGAATTATCAACAACGCTCCTCAAAAGGTTCAAATAGCTGGCACGAAGCCGAAATATGGCAATCAGCCCAAATTATGATGATAACAAGTAATTTCAGTCAAATACGCAATAAATTCATCAATTGAGACGGACTAAGTCACAATCCCCAACGGTGCTCTACCCCACGATCTCTATCCGGCATGCAAGTCACCTCAATATAGCACTACGATGTGGAAATACGAGGTTTCAAACCCTCAAAATATCATTTACAGTTATTACTCACCTTGAACCGGCGAATTCTGTAGTTTGCGACGCCTTTTCCCCTCAAACCGGCCTCCACGCGTGTCAAATCTATCCAAAATCAGAGCGAATACATCACAATATGCCAATGGGACAATACCCAATCGAAAACAATCGACAAATAGCGAAAATCTCAAAATTAGCAAAACCCGAGCCCCATGCCCACTTCTCGAAAATCAGAAAATTTAACATCAATAGATTCCTTATCTTGCCATGAGTATATACCTATAAAGATTACCAAACTCGGAGTCCAAATGACCCCTCAAATCCCCATTATTAACTCTCTTAACTTCAAGCCCTAACCTCTATTCTAACTCCTTAATTCCTTAGTTTTTCAGTCTAAATTCATGTAATAACACCTTAGAATTGTGTTTTAGACTCAGAAATCCTTACCTCAAAGAAATCCCTTGATTTCTCTCTTCCAACTCGCACAAATTCTCCAAGTCCGAAGTGAAAAATATGAAACCCCTTAAAATTTCGCGAAGGAGAAATTAAATAGCACTGACCAGTCATTTCCGCATCTGCGACTCCCCCTTCTGCGGTCAATGCACCACTTCTGCGGTTGAATTTCCGCACTTGCACCTTATGCTTCTGCGGACAAAACTCCGCGTTTACGGTTTCCCCTAAATTTTCCAAACTCCGCATCTACGGTCACTTCATCGTATTTGCGACTCTGCAGATGCGGTCAGGCACTCCGCACCTGTGATACCTGCCACTTCTGCGGCTCATATCTCACTTATGCGATCCCATTTCCGCAGCGCGAAATTACCAGAAGCAGCTGCAAAAATCTTAAGTTCACAAACCAAAACTTCTCGTTAACCATCCGAAATTACCCCGAGGCCCCCGGGACCTCAAGAAAAAGCACCAACACCTCCTATAACATCATTCAAACTTGATCCAATCATAAAAACGCCTCAAAAAATACTAAAACTATCATTTCTCATCGAATTCAAGCCTAAGTTCTTTAAAAACTTCTGAAATACGCATTCGATAAAAAACCTAACCAAATCACCTCCAAATGGTCTAAAATTTTGCACACACATCCCAAATCACCTAACGGAGCTACTGCCACTCTCGAAATTCCATTCTGACCCTCGGATCAAAATCTCACCTATCAATCGGAATTCGCCAAAATATTAACTTCGCCAATTCAAGCCTAATTCTACACCGGACCTCCAAAATTACTTCCGATCACACTCCTAAGTCACGAATCATCCCCCGAAGCTAACCAAATCATCAGAATTCATATCTGAGCCCTCTAACACATAAGTCAAGATTCGATTGATTTTTCCAAAACAAACCTTCCTTAAAGAGATTAAGTATCTCATTTCCTACTAAAACCAATCCAAATCAACTCGTTCACACCCAACACTGGTAATGAAGCATAAATAAGCAGAAAATGGGGGAAACGGAGTGGTAACCCATGAGACAACGGGTCTGGTTGTCACAATTACACATATAATATAATCTGAATATATTTGAATACATATGAATACAAAATGCACAAATGTCTTGCCCGCAACCCGCTGCCATGATTTTCCCGCACACGCCCGGCGCCGCTGCCGCCCGCACACCGCTTTGGCCTAGTTTTCTGCCTTGCCATGTCAACCTTCATTTCCCTCGTGCCATTGCTTGTATTTTCTTACCCATAGCCTTGCCTTAGCTATTGAAAGCCTTTGCCATTATCCTGCCTTTCCGCTTTGCCTTAGCTTAGCCTGCACATAGCTGCCACGACCCAAAAGTGCCATGCCTCCAACTTTGGCATGCATGCCGTGCCATGCTGCCCTAACATTGCCTATTCTGCCTTATCAAGCCTTTGCCAAGTGCGCCTTGCGTGTCCCAAGGCCTTGGCCAATACTTGCCCATAACAGCCTTCAATGCCAATATCATATACGTCGCCCGCATGATCGTTTTGCCCGCACCTAGGCTATTGACAAGGCAATCACGCACATTGTCACGCCCCAAAATTCGAGGAGCGCGACCGGCGCTCAACCGAGTAAACCTGGCTGAGCAAGCCAGGAAAGTTTCATACATACTACCCAGCCCACCTCATAATTAAATAAGGGATAGACTCCATTAATCAAATTCTATCAACATATAATTAACGATTTCCATTTCATTTTCATTAGCAACTTCATTTCGCCACTTTAAGGGTATTACAAGTTATATACATCATTGCCAAACATCAATATTTCTATTTTAATTTTCAATACCCGACACTACCCACAACCTGTCTACGGAGCCTCTAAATATAATTGAAGAATAATATAAAAATTCTAGCAATAAGGCTCCGGCTATACCTTTCACAAATACAAAAATAAGACTCCGGGAAGAACAACGACATAAGCCACGCCGGGCCCCGAGGGGAAAGGGGCTCACCCATACAGCTGACGAAAAGTGGAGGAGGTGCTACTGCCGGTGGACTGGAGTGTCTGCTATAGATCCACCTACAATCATAACACGAATGTAGCACCCCCGACAAAGGAACGTCAGTACATTTGAATTGTACTGGTATGTATAACTAAACACCATTTTACTAGAAAGAACTATCAAATAGATACAAGCAAATAATATGGTCAAATCAAAGAAGCAATTCATATAATCTTTCATAAAATTTCCACAACATAGATTAGGGCAATTCGGTCACATGTTCACCACTATTCTCATTACCACCGCCATCTCGAGCGGAGTCCGGTCACAACCCAACCGGCTAGGTCACCTCATTGGAGGCATTACTTTCAATCAATATTTCATTTCCCTTATCCGGAATTCAATATCAGCACTTTACCACTATGTGTGCGGCATGGTGTCCGATCACAACCCGATCGGCTAGGTCACCTCATTTGAGGCATTACTCCATTCTCATTAGTCAACACCTTCAAATCTTTATTCCACATATATCATAACAATTCCTGGGCACTCATGGCCACCATCATCCCATTGTTTTCCTTTTCAATATTCATTTTACAAGTTGTGATCATAAACACATGTATCATGGAAAATTCAAGTTGCAAATCACAGGTAAGTGAGCACATAGCTAGCATGAATAGTTCTTTGTTTCAATGTCGGCTTATAGCCCAAGTAATTCAATACATAACTGTACTTTTCATTGTTCTCTAATTATCAAGATTGGTACATTATTCACCTTGAGGCACATCCTTCACGAATATGTATAGATATATGCAAATCAATTAATGCGTAATGATAATCAATACACTAGCCAATTCAACTCTTACCATACTTTCGTAATGACAACAGAGCTCAATTTCTAATAAAAGGGGGTTTTAGCCATACATACCTCAATAAAGCTTTCCTTACTCTTTCACAAATTTTTGGAACTCTTAGCACTTCGATCTATTGAGTAAGAATTACAAATTGAATCGAGAATTAGAGACGAAACTAAAGTTCTAGCTTGGTTCGAGCATATCATCAAACACTAAAGGTGCATTGTGATCTTAGCCCCTTTTGTGAGGAATTTCTATCATTTTATACCCCCAATTGCCTTCTTTTAGTTTTCTACCTTTCAATATCCTATGGTTCGACATGCATGTAGAGAATATCATTCTTATACTCTTGAATTACTTCTCTACTGGCCCCATGTATCTAAGTGTAGAAATAAGAGCCGAGGTTATGAATCTTACCTCTTGGGAATGAAACTTTAGGTGTCTTCACTTGATTTTCTTCAATGTTTTAGCAAGGCTCAAGGAGAATTTGATGGGAGACACTTTCAACCTCTAAGACCCTCTCGCTCTCTCTAAAAGTCTCAGAAGATATGCTTAAAATGAGCTATGATATCGAATATATCGATAGGGAGGTCGGGTTAAAAATTAAAAAATTGGAGCTCCGAGTCAAATATACGATCGCAGAGTAAACATGCGGTCCGCATAATAGACTGCAAAATGCTCCCCAAAAACTAAACATTCTGACTCAGTCTGCGGTAAGAATGCGGTCTGCATTCATGTTCTCAGTGCACTGCAGAACTGACCCTCGAAAAATTCAAAGGAAAATATGAGACGACTGTGTGGTCTGCATTTCGATTATGCGATCGTATTTCGACCGCATAACTGACTTTAATTTTTAACCAACATTCTAACTCACTCTGCGGCAGATATGCGGTCCGCATTCCTAATTTGCGGCCGTATTTTGGACCGCATTTCTTGTATTTTTCTGGAAACTAATTCTTGATATTTTAATGCATTATTTAATCCAAAAATGTCCGCTCCACGGCGAGCTTGCTAACACATGCTCCTAAGTTGGCACCACGGGATCTGGGTTTTCGAGTAGGGATTTCACGGGGCCTTACACCCAAATCCTTGCCACAACCATACCACACCCGATGACAAAGAGTCATGTCCTAACAAACCACCCGCACCTTTTGAAATCGACGTCCTCGTCGAGCCAACTCAATTTATCAACCCCAAGGGGTTGTTGACAAACAACGCCCCGGGTGCTCCCTTCACATCTGCCACTATGGCATTTGCCTCCGCCACTTGTTCCTGTTTCTCCACAGCTAGCATTGCATTTACCCTAACCTGCACCGGACAGCCCTTCTTCAAGTGCGATCCACCACAAGTAAAGCAGTCTTTGAATTTGCCGCTCCTTTCCTTGCCATTGTGAATTTCCTGTCTCATAGTCTTGACAAGTCCCTCATTTTCAGAAGCTTGGCCCTTCCCGTTCTTCTTCCATTCCTTTGCTTTGTCTTTCCGGTCGGACTTTGAATCTAAAGTTTTAGTAGGTTCATCACCTATATTCAGGTCCGCCAATGCATCTGATGCTGCAATGGCAGTAGAGAGGCTTTGCACATTCTGCCATCTCAACTCCAATTGCGCCCATCCCTTCAATCCACTCATAAAGTAATGCAGCTTGTCTTCCTCTTCCATATTACTTACATTCAGCATCAAGGACGAAAATTCCTTGACATACTCCCTCACCGTGCCACTTTGTTTCAAGCGACGCA
>MU737823.1:40725-91110 GCA_026770625.1 Nicotiana glauca | reverse complement strand
GTTTATATACCTATAAAGATTAATGACATGTCCTAGAACAGTAGTCATTCTATATATATTGATCTGTAGCAAATCTTGTTCTTTCAAGCTGCTGAAAAATTCAATTTCAGCAGTAGATTGAACCAATAACCTACTGCATTTTGGAACCTTAGTCTGAGCTGTTAGTCTTGCTGAAAATTTGCTTTTATATGTGACGGAGTTAGCGTAGAATTAATGAAGGTCCAGTTATGTGATTCAAAAATCTATACCTCTAGTGAATTCTTTAAGCTCAAATCTCAAATAGCATTGGGTTTAATTCTAGTCTTTTAGAAATTTTGGTTGTTGTTTTGACTTTTACATTGGGTCTTTGAATTTTGGATAAAGTCGTTAAATCTTGGGGTCATTCCATGAGAATCACAGTCCAAAGGTTCAGCTAGTTTGGTATGAAACTTACTTGGCTTAGGAGGGAAACTCATGAAGCAATCTAATTAAGGCATAGAGAAAGGGATGAATTTTTGTGTGATAGTATACCCTTTCCTGTTTTAACTTGGAATTTAATCCAACTGAGGCATCCTAGGTTCTGTTTGAATTCACTTCTTCAAGCTAATTAATTGAGAATTTATGCTAAACATTTTGGGACGGCTGGATTTTGCTTAATTTTAGTCGTTTGATTTCGATGATTCTTTGATAGTCATTTCTGTTTCTTCTGCCACTGCCAAGATTCGAATCAACCCACAAATCGTGAGGCTTAATTAGTAATGTCACTACTTGGAGTTAAACTTTCCTTCAAATTACTGGATTTTGCCTTCTATGGCTTGACACAAATTTGGATACTTGTGCATTTAGTAGTTAGAACGGAACTACTGTAATGGTTTTTGAATGTTTATTTGCTTGATTCATTTAACTGTGCAAAAGCTATAAATGGCTCATTTGTTATTGGTGATTAATCTGGGGTAAATAGATTTTAATATGATACAGTTAAGCCAGGTATTTGAAGTCCATTTAGATTTGTTTGCGTGTACGTTCTCAAAAGTTTAGAAGTATGAAGCATCTCAATTTCAATTGTAACTTGATTATCTTGGCGTTGGTTTCTTTTACAGTAATAACATAGATTCATCCGTTGACCACTTTCTTACTAATGATGATCAGAAATTGAATTCTCGAACCTATAATATGAGGATTTCGAGTTCACATTATGGTAGTTTTCAATTTGTAGAGCTAATTTCCAGAACATTCCATGTTTAATGGTTCTTTGCCATATTATTTGGTTTGCGTTTTAGAACAAAAAAAATTTTTAAGCTTGGCCTAGGAATAGATTATTTTCCTTCTAAGTTTACTCTTATTGAACTTCAATTTTCCACTGATTGCAAATTTGAATAATGTATTTCTGATAGCTAGCCCGTTTAGCAAATAACTGTGACAGATTGTTACAATCCATTAGTAATAACAAACTTTCCTAGAGCTATTGTGCTATTTTTATGAATGTTAGGACTATATTCAAAGGCTATGGGAGCAACTGTTTGATCTTGCATATTTTTGTAAAATTGATGAATTGATGAATTTGCGGCAGAGAGCCTCCGTAATTTGTTTAGTTAAGTAAAATCCCCAAGCCCGGGGCCCTCATTAGTTTATTCAATAAGAATCCTTAGATTCCGGGGCGTGCCATTTAGAAAATTCCATGGCCCTCGCAAACTACGAATATGAAATTGATTTAGGCGATAATTTAACTAAATCATCTTCTTAAATTCGGGTGTGCATTGATTGCAACCCAAATCCAAATCTCGGCGAAATCGAAATGTGTTAAAGGTCACGTGTACCCTGGTGGTAACGAGATTAAAAAATACATTTTCATGACGTCGTAATTCTTAAAAATAAATAATAATAATTAAAATGGCTAAATTTGGAGATGAGCCTCGCTATACCCAAAAATAATTGCGGGACCCTCAATAATTGACTATTAAAAATAGTTAAAATTTGGAGTGGCTATTTTAGCAAATTTCAATGGCCTCTCCCAAATATCACCACGATAGAACCTTTAGGCACGATTTTAATTAAAATTATTTCCTTAAATACGGGTGTGCATTGATTGCAACCCAAATCCAAATCTCGACAAAGTCGAAGTGCGTTAACGAAAACGGGTGCCTTGATGGCAACGGGGTCGAAAACGTACTTTCACAATGTCGCAAGTCTTTCCAATAAATAATAATTAAAAGTTTATAAATAAAAGCACAAAAATTAGCATGTAATAGAATCAGATAAAATTAAAAATTACAACAGTTAAAGCGACCGTGCTAGAACCACGGAATTCGGGAATGCCTAACACCTTCTCCCGGATTAACAGAATTCCTTACCTAGGATTTCTAGTTCGCAGACTGTAACAGAGTCAAACTTTCCTCGGTTCGGGATTAACTCGGTGACTTGAGACACCATTATATTCTCAAGTGGCGACTCTGAAAAATTTAAAATCCCGTTCCGACCGTCCTTTAATTGGAAAAACTCTTTGTGTATATATCCCTTTCGCCGGGGTGTAAGGGCCGCTAAAAAAGAGGTGTGACAAGTAGCATTTGCAAGCTCTAGATATTCTCCTTTGGCTAAATATTCCTTGATGTCATGGAACCAAGGATTTCCATCTACTTCCTCCCCAACATGAGCACAGTAAGCTGGTTGATCATGAATCTTCACTAGAATAGGGCCTATGAAGTTCTTATCTAGATGTTGAATCACAGATGATAGAGTGGCCAAGGCAACGTCAAACTCATTCTAGATTCTGGGGACATGCCGGAACTCTGTCTTTGTGAACCTCTTCCTCAACTCCTGTACATGATGCAAATACGGGAGTATCTTGGAGTTCTTGGTCGCCCATTCTTCTCGGACATGATATATAAGCAAATTCGAATCTCTAATCACTAGCAACTCTTGGACGTTCATGTCAATGGCCATTTTGAACCCTAAGATGTAAGCTTCGTACTAGGCCATATTGTTGGTGCATGGGAACCTGAGCTTAGCGGATACCGAATAATGTTGGCCGGTTTCTGATACTAGGACTGCCCCTATGCCAACTCCCTTGAAATTTGCTGCTCCGTCGAAAAACATCCTCCAACCATCATAGGATTCTGCAATATCTTCTCCTATGAAGGATATATCTTCATCAGGAAAATACGTCTTCAGAGGCTCGTATTCTCCATCCACAGGGTTTTCAGCGAGGTGATCCGCTAGTGCCTGTCCTTTGATTGCCTTCTGAGTCACGTAGACAATGTCAAATTCACTCAGCAGAATCTGCCACTTGGCTAGCTTGCCAGTGGGCATGGGCTTCTGAAAGATGTACTTAAATGGATCCATTCTTTATATGATATACGTTGTGTAAGCACAGAAATAGTGCCTCAACTTCTGAGCTACCCAAGTTAGAGCGCAACAGGTGCATTCCAATAAAGAATACCGGGCCTCGTACGGGGTGAACTTCTTGCTGAGATAATAAATGGCCTGCTCTTTTCTCCCTGTTTCATCATGCTGCCCCAGAACACAACCAAATGCTCCATTCAATACTGCAAGGTAGAGTAGTAGGGGTCTACCTGGTTCGGGCGGAACCAAAACCGGCGGCGTTGACAGTTACTCCTTGATTCTGTCGAAGGCTTTCTAGCAGTCGTCAGTCCATTTGGTAGCGGCGTCCTTTTTTAGCATTTTAAAGATTAGCTCACAGATGACAGTAGATTGTGCAATTAACCGACTAATATAGTTAAGTCTTCCCAAGAAACTCATTACTTCTTCTAGTTCTTTGGCGGCACAATTCTTAAGTAGCTTTGACCTTTGATGGATCCAATTCGATCCCTCGGCGACTCACAATGAACCCAAGTAGTTTTCCGGAAGGAACCCCAAATGCACACTTTGCGGGATTCAATTTCAGGTTGTATCTTCTCAGTTTGTTGAAGAATTTCTTTAAATCTTCCATGTGATCAGCGGCTTTCTTGGACTTAATGATGACATCGTCTACATACACTTCAATCTCCTTGTGTATCATGT
Source organism: Nicotiana glauca (assembly GCA_026770625.1). Classification (NCBI taxonomy): domain Eukaryota; kingdom Viridiplantae; phylum Streptophyta; class Magnoliopsida; order Solanales; family Solanaceae; genus Nicotiana; species Nicotiana glauca. The sequence continues at coordinate 87,114 of MU737823.1, read as the reverse complement.
CATGAAAAATGGTGGTCATGGCCCTCATGTAGGTGCCCCCTGCATTTTTTAACCCAAACAACATCATTTTGTAATAATACATCCCCCACGGTGTAATGAAAGTCGTTTTCTCAGCATCCTCTTCATCCATCCATATCTGATGGTACACGGAAAAACAATCAGCGAATGACTGCAGCTCATGCTTGGCACATTTGTCAATCAAGATGTGTATATTCGGCAAGGGGAAGTTGTCTTTTGGACTGGCCCGTGGTTGAGATCCCGGTAGTCGACGCAGATTCTGACCCTCTCATCCTTCTTCGGTACTGGCACAATATTGGCTAGCCATGTTGGATACTCTACTACTCTGAGGACCTTAGCTTTGACCTGCTTAGTGACTTCTTCCTTGATTTTCAAACTCATGTCTGGCTTGAACTTTCTGAGCTTCTGTTTCACTGGCGGATAGGCCGGATCAGCCGGTAATTTGTGAGTCACAATGGACGTGATTAGACCAGTCATGTCGTCATATGACCATGCGAATATGTCCTCATATTCCCTTAGAAATTCCGTATACTCTTCCTTTTCAAACAACGACAAATGAATGCTTACTCGTGTCTCTTTGATGTTTTCTGCATCTCCCAGATTAACGATCTCAGTCTCGTCCAGGTTGGACTTAGGTCTGTTCTCAAAATTGTCAACCTCTTTAACGATCTCTTCCGGTATATCATCTTCTTCTGAATCTATGTCCGTTTGTTGCGTTGCCTCGTTGCATGTCACAGTTGTTAGTTTATCAAGATAAGTAATAGTAATGCTTTTTAAATAAAGTAATGAGAGGAAATAATAAGAGAGATATTTGTAAGAAAATTGAAATACTTTAATAAATTCCATAAGTGTTTAGAATATTGGAGCTCTTTCTTGCGAAAAATAAAAATGTGAAAGGAAAATAAACTAGTAAAGCAAAATAATGCGTGGTGCTTTGTTCAGCCTTGCTACCCCGAGGCACGTCGGGCTCTGGTGGTTCTGACAGTCTAGTTGTTGAGGCGTGCTCCTCTGCTTACAGCTTGTATAGAAGGGTCTTCCTCTGCTTCCTCCTCAAAAATGACACAACAGTCCATATCATCCTCTTCTAAGAACAAATTCCTCATTGCTGCTAATACTTTCTCTTCTTCTGACCCATAGATGACTTCGGCTAGTTGAAAAGTCTGTTCCAGATGGGGTATTGACTGCTCTAATGGATAGTAAGGGCCGCGCCAGGGTGGCGACCAGTCCTTGAATTCTTCCCAGGTATACTCATACCCCAATCCGAAGGTGGTGCCATGCTTTTTGAGCTTGATAGGCTTAGCGATTCATTGGAGATTCTTGCCAAGTCCTTTTCCAGGTTCATACCAGCTCCAATTCAGTATGCTTTCAATTTTGTTATCCCACCATTTGTCTTTACCGATGGTGTTGACTCGCTCGATGTGGTGGTAAGATTCCCCACCTATTCTTCTTCTTCCTCCAATTACTGGAATGGTCTGGCGGCTATATATGGGGTTGCTACCGTGACCGTGAATGATCATCTCCGGGTGATTCCACTCAAACTTCATTGCCTGATGTAGTGTTGATGCCATGGCCCCGGTGGCATGAATCCATGGTCGTCCCAACAGTAGATTGTAAGAAGTCGGCACGTCTATCACTTGAAAATTAACATCAAACCAAGTGGGCCCCATTTGTAAACGTAGGCTAATTTCCCCAAGAGTGGACCTTTGAGATCCGTCAAAAGCTTTGACGTTGATGGCCCCGTCCTTGATTTCATGCAGCCTTTTTCCCAATGTTCTGAGTGTTACTAGAGGACAAATATTGAGACTGGACCCTCCATCGACCAGGATCCGGGTGATAAAATAATCTTTGCACTGCACAGTGATGTGCAATGCTTTGTTATGACTCAATCCTTCCGGTGGCAGCTCATCCTCGTAGAAGATGATTTTGTGACTCTCTAACACTTGGCCTGCCATGTTTGCCATTTTCCTCCAGTGATGTTGCTTGGTACATACGCCTCCTTCAGCACCTTCAACAAGGCATTTTTGTGTGCATCAGAACTCTGTAGCAAAGCCAGGATAGAGATCTGGGCTGGTGTTTTGTTCAGCTGGTCAATGACCGAGTATTCCTTGGCTTGTATCTTTCTCCAGAGATCATCGGGTCCAGTTTCAATGATCGCTTGTCAACTAGAGTTCTGCTTACTTGACTTAGCCAAGTGTTCCGGGGTATAAACCCTACCAGTTCTTGTCATACCCTACACTGCAACAGTTTCTCCGAACTTGGCTTTTCCTTTTATTCTTGCCTCGGCCGTGTAGTCCCATGGTATGGCTTTTGTATGGAATAGTGTTATGGCTATCATTGCTACTGGAATAGGCACTTTCCCCGTAGAAGTTAATACAGCAACCTCAAAGGGCTCTAGTGCCTTTGGGGACCCGAACTCGACCTCAACTGGTGTTGGCATTTTTGCGGAGGCTGGTGCTTCGAACTCAAGAGGTATGGACACGTTCACCTCAGCATCTTCAGAAGGCTAAATTTGGACTACAATTTGATTGAGAGTGACTGTTGGTTTCTTTAGGTCATCACCTTTCGTGATCAAACCGATTGATCCTTTGGGATCCCAATCGTCTTCTATTTCAATCATGTGAATACTCCACCCATGTGGTCTGGTAGAGGGTTGTTTCGGACGTTCGGAGTAGGTTCCTTTGCCACGATTATTTTATTGTCTATCAAAGCCTGGATTTTGTCCTTCAAGGAGCGGCATTCATCGATAGTATGTCCCTTCATGCCAAAATGGCATGCACAAGTTTTGTTTGGGTTAATCCATTGGGAAGGGTTTTTAGGGGTTATGGAAGGGATATGGGTGACATAACCAGCAACCTTGAGTTTTTCGTACAGCTAGATAATTGGCTCGGCAATGGCGGTGTATTTATTGGGAGGTTTGCGGTCGAAATTTGGTCGAGGTCTAAGAAAGTTTTGGCAAGTGGGAGGTGATTAATAGTGGGATGGTTGAGTGTTGTTGGCTTGGTATACTTGTGCGGGTTGGGAATATCTGGGTGAAGTAGGTTGGTATGTGGGAGGTGGAGGTGATTGATAGGTAGGTGGTGGAGCTTGGTAGGAAGGTGCGGGTGTCTGAAAATTTGGAGTGGGTTGATATGTAAGTGGAGATATCGAGTGGGTTTGGTATTTGACTGGTGATTTGGTTCTTTGTGCAACCATTACGGTTATTCTTAGATGTACCACTGGATTGCAGAGCCTTGTTGGTGGCTTGCAAAGCTTCGAAGTTAGTGACCATACCACTTTTGATGCCTTCTTCAATCCTTTCTCCCAGCCGGATGATGTCTAGAAAATTTATAGTTCTCGATCAGCATCAATCTTTCATAGTATTATGGATCCTAAGCCCCGATGAAAAACTTGTTCATCTGTTCTTCCCCTAAAGCAGGTCGAACCTTAACAGCCTCTGATCTCCAATGAGTGCTATACTCGTAGAACGTTTATTTGGGTTTCTTCTTTAGATTCTGAATGTAAAACACATCTGGTGCATTCTCTATGTTGAACCTGAACCTGTCCATGAAGTCGGATGCCATACTAACCCAGTTTGACCACTTCTTGGGGTCTTGGCTAATGTACCAAGACAGAGCATCTCCTTTTAGGCTCCTCATGAAACGCTTCATGCGGATCCTCTCATCCTTCCCTACTCCGACCAGCTTATAGCAGTATGTCCTCAAGTGAACCCTGGGATCCCATGTACCATCAAACATTTCAAACTTGGGAGGTTTGTACCCCTCGGGCAGTTCGACATCGGGCTGGATGCATAAATCTTTATAGTTTTGCCCCTAAATTCCTTTACTACCTTCAATGCCTTGGATCCTGGTGGTCAGCTTCTTAAGCTCTTCAGCCAAATTTTTGATGATTGAGTCTTTATCATTGAACTCGGGTATGCTTGAGATAGGTTGAGTAGGGTGCGACACAGTTTCCACATAGATGGGGGTATTGTTATGGCAATGGTCATTTGTGGAGTTCATTGGTTCCGGGATGAGCAACGGGGTGTTGTTGGGAGTATGGCAAGTATTGTAGTGGTATTGAGGAGTGGGATGGTTTGGGACATTTTGTGGAGGTGTAAGATTCCGAGTGACTTCTGGAGCGGTAAGGGAAAATGAAAGACTTGCTAAACTCCGGACCTGGTCAAGCTCCTCTTGGAACTTTAGTAGCTTTTGTTCTATTTGAGAGGCATTTTCCTTGGGGACCATAGCGTTACGGGTGATCTCTACCCATTCAGCTGAGTTGGTCGAATCTTCCATTCTTCTTCTGCTTTTGTGTTTGACGGGACTGGGAGGAGGAGTAGGTGGAGGGCTCCTAGATCTTGTGAAATATGCTGATGTTGCCAGAGTTCACGAACTAACCTTTGGGGAGGGGAATAAGCAAAAGTAAAAACAAAAGGTAACAAGTTAGTAAGGATTATAAGAAAAGATGTTGCAGTATAGTGCAGGAAATATAATGCGTGTCCTAAATTTTCTTAGGGACCTCGTTGTGCCCGAGGTAGGCCTAGCGACAAGTAAATTTGGAGAACTTAGAATGCTAAATGCCTCATTTTATTGATAAGAAAATAAGACGAATCCCAAAACAACACTAAATAAAATGAAATAAAAATGTCACTAGTGGCCATAGGCCTTATTACATTTTCAAAGGAAATGAAAAACTCCTATCTATTTGGTCCCAGAAGGACCTTCCCAAGATTCGGCAGTGTTGGCTCCCTCGTACAGTTCTCCCAGCTCATGCAGTCCTAGCAGCAAGTAGGCCCTAGTCAGATGTTCGCCTTTATTTCCTTCAGCAACCCGGCAATCTTCAACCCTATTCAAAAACTTCTTTTCCAGCTCTACTATGCCCCACTCCAAACAGATCAGTCGTTTGTTGGTGCTGACAGCCATATCCCTACATTCTCCAATTAGCTTTTGATTGGCTTCTTGTATTTCCCGATGCTCATTTTCACATTCCCGCATCCTTTTGCGCAGTTGGTTGTACTTTACCTGTGCTTCAGCCTTTTCATCAATGATCCTATGACCTCGAACGAATCCTGGCTGACCCAAATTATTGTGATCGTCTTCCAGCCAGCCTAAATAGTGCGAAGTACAACCAGCATGGTAGCGATCTGGTTCGATGGTGTCTTTTCCTAAGAAAATTTTACAATGCCATATATGCTGAGCCTAGCACCTGTATGGACTGTCGTCATCCTGGAAGTCGGCTCGGATGTGTCTCATCTTGTCGACCCTTGGTATAACCTGCTTTCTACCTGCCTGTCTTATAACCCAGATAGGGACATATGGATAGGTCCCTCTCAAAAGGATCAGTATTAGAAATAGCGCATCCCAAGGCTGGATGATGAATTCTTCAGTAGGGAACCACTCAAACATCCATTGCACTCGGTCTTCAATAATATTATCGTGGAGTTCGACCCACTCTCTAGCATTCTCTGGTTGGGCGAACATGTTGGGCATATAATTCATTCGCTTTGGGTGACGAAAGGTGATATGATCATCCCAGTCTCTATGATGGATCTCCTGCCGGTACTCACCCTTTAGAGGTGTTCCATGAGCCATAGTTGGAGTAGCAAATTACAACCCTCGAAATGTGTGGCTCCCTGTTGGCATTTTTCCAGGGCGTGGTATATTTATGCAACTATCATTGGCACAAGGCTGAATGGCTGCCCGTTAATTCCTTCCATCAAAGTTTTGGTGACCATGGCTAGTCTGGTATGGATTCTTGCTTTCTTCATTGGAAACACTATCATCCCCAATAAACAGAACATGAATACAAAGACCTTCGATGGATGTGCCCTAGATAAGTGAGGGCGAACTCAAAGGGAATGTAAGACTTCTCCATACATGTCAAGTCAGGATTATTCTTTAGACCCATCATTTAAGAAAACCCCTACCCTTACGATTTCCCGGCATTAGCAAACCCGGATTTTCCCATGGTATCCCAGCTAGTCCTCCTATTTCCTCGAGTAAATGTGTCATTTCTATGTCCCCGAAGCGAAATACCGATCTATCACAGCCCCAAAAAAGAGTTGTAGCCTCTATGATTTTGTTGTTAGGTTGGATGTCTAGGAGAGAAACCAGGTTTCCTAGATACTTTCTGACAAGAGCTTGATCGCTGGAATGAAGATCTCCCCACCAATTCAGCAATTTGGGGTGGATGTTGGTAACCATGTCGAATCTGGGGACTTTGTGCCTCATTTTCTGTAAAACAAAAGGTTAGGCCCTTTTTCCCAACCAGACTCGACTATTTTAATATCAATAATTCGCATAACAAGAATTTAGTTCTATAAATGAATGCACAGAACATGGTAGTGTTTGTTTGGGTTTCAAGGAAACCCAGTGGACTTTGGACGAGGCTATCTTAAAGAGTCATTATATGGACAACATAACTGACTCGGCTAAGTTTGACCATGATGCATGCATAATTTTAAAGAGGAATGGTTTCTATGGGGTATTAGACTTGGTACCCTTGAGTGGACAACTCAAGAGGGAAAGGTGCGGAACTGTCGACGGCACCGCTGATCGACTAGTTTTACCGCAAATATGCCTTTGCCAAATTTAGGGGGTGATTATATCGGAAGGGCGCAACCACTCATTATAAGCATTGCTATGGTATTTTGTTTGTCACGAGTGGAATATGATGTTGAAAAAAAATACAATTACAATAACTAACAAGTTGTCATGTACTCTCACGTTCATAAAGTAATGATTACAATAGTTTTCATAATTTACAACAGTATTGAAAGAAGCAGTAAAGGAGAACAATAAAAGAGAAATGAAGAGCCAAGTCAATTTCGTAGTAGAGGAAGGAATAAATATTTAAAGGCATTTAAACAAATAAAGTCATATAATGAAGTCACAAATAGAAAGAAAATGGTAAAAGCCTTAAAGAAATCCCAAGCAGAGTCGCCATGCTGTCGTTGCCCCCTTTTTCTCGCAAAATCAGGTTTATGACTTTGGGCGGACAACTTTTTTCCTTTTCGGAATTGGGTTTGCAATTTAGAAGAGTCGCCACCTAATGATTAAATGCATTAGGACACTAATAAATTAAAAGATAAGAAGAACTAGAGAATGGGTAAGGGCTTGAAAATATCTCGGGGGGAAGGTGTTAGGCACCCTCCAAGATCCACTAGTATGGTTTCCGGCCATGCTACAATTGTGACTTTAAATGTAACAACAAATAAACATACAAGACAACTTTCGCATAACGATTGCAAACACAGGGAAGTGTAAAAGTTAAATAAACATGCTAAAGTTTGGGAATAGATGATTTCATAATTATTTAAAGAATATACAAGTGCAGAAAAAAGGGGGTCAAATAATTGGTACAAATAATCAAAAAAAGAAATGAAATGGGGCGCCCCATTTGGAAAGAAACAGTAATGGAAATTAAATAACTAAAAGAAATTTTAAATAATTAAAGTAAAAGACGGGGTTCAAAAGAACTGAAAAATCGACAGTTTTAAAAATTCTGAAAAAAAGAAGTAAACACATAAAGAGGGAGGGGTCCTAGGTTTATAAATAACATGAATCACCCCACGCAACGCCCGGTAACCATTTATACACGTGGTTTTATCGCGTGATCATCATATCCATGTCTACTCTTTCCCACCCCATTAAGGTACTAAATCGCGGAATGGTCTCGTTACTTATTGCATGCTACTACCCTCCCCAATCCTATCAGTCCCAGAGGCAGTTGAGACTACTAATCCTAAAGGGAAGGGATATAGGCTTTTCAAAGTTTTAAAAGGACAAATATCTAGTGCGACAAACAAAACACATAACAGCTAAAAGGGGAAAACACATAATAGCTAAAGGCTCAAACAGGCCTCCTCATTCAAAGCAAAAAATTGTTTATCATGACTTATAGGTACTGGTTAGGTCTTTAATTAAACTTAAACGTTAAAGGGGTGGCTGATTTATCACATATTTTCAAATAAGAAGTCCAAATTAAGCTTGCATGCTGGTTGTAATTATTAAAGACTGGTATAGTTAGTTAATTACCTAATGGTTTGCCTAGGTGAGACCTATAGGCATGATGTCTAACAAGGTAAAGCATACTGATTTTAAGGAAGGATTACTGATTTATAGAAATAAACCAATTCTGCGGATGTTAAACGACATTATTATTGAACGAGTCAGATTTAAACGATTGCTCCTATAGGTATGAATTCTAAGCGTTACTGATTTTAAAACGGTTATGTAAATGCAGGATTCGTATAAGCATAGTATCTAGGATGCAGTTGGTTATTCTTTAACCTATAGATTGTTTGGCCTAATGACAAATGCATATGCAGAAGTGCAGAAACTTATAGGCATGGCTTCTATATGCAGAAACTTATAGGTATGGTCTCTAATGAAATGCGTAACTTATAGACAGGATTTCTAATGCAGTGATGAGACAAACTATAGGCAGGATTTCTATATGCAGTAATGAAACAAACTATAGGCATGATTTCTATATTCAGTGATGAAACAAACTATAGGCAGGATTTCTATATGAAAACTTATAGGCAGGATCTCTGTATGAAACAATGAAATGACTTATAGGCAGGATTTGTATATGAAAACCTATAGGCAGGATCTCTATATGCAATAATGAAATGACTTATAGGCAGGATCTCTATATGCAGATACATAAACGAGAAATGTTGTGATTGCAGAAATAAAGACCTAAAAAATGATATCTACCCCATATGCATAACATGAGAGGCCCTCCCCCATTTTTACTATATACCCTATAAGTTATTACAAGGTTATTATAACTTGAATGAATCCAGAAAAGTAAATTACATAAGAAATTAAAATTCCAACCAAGGAGAGTCTAATTTAGACTCCTAGTCTGAAACATGAAATAAACCAACATCCAAAGATCAGATTTCCAAAGCCTTTCTCATCTTTTGGGTGTGTCAAAGTTCCAAGGGGCTTCATGAACCCCAGGCAGTGCGTACACCCAAATACATTTGCAGGATCAGATTATAGTGTAGTGTGGAAGGGCCAACCCTCAAATGTCCAAGTTCATAAGGAACTCAAGGTTACCAAGGTAAGGCTCATAGGATGAGGGCAGAACTTAGAGTCTAAGAGTAAGTGTAAGTGTAATAGATGGGGAATTAGGGAAGGCCATGACAGGCTAGTGGTCATGCACAGCAATTAGGATGCTGGCACACCCCTGACCAGCCTGTTAGCTAAATTTGGAAGTTAGGACCCATTGAAGGTCAGGTTCAGGCCTAGGCAGTAATTTGGATACTGTCAGGCCATGAACTTGAACTCAGCACATAGAAAGGAATGGGAGTATGGGGATTTTATAACAAGCAGTTAATATAAAATAAAAACAATATGTTTAATATAGAACATGAGCAGCAAAGTAGACAGGAATATGGCAACTGTAAAGTAAACACATAGGGAAGAGAGCTAAAATCAAAATCGAGACATACCAGTTTCATGGAAAACAAATAAGTAAAACAGTAGTTTTGAAAAGCCAAGTTGCAAGCAGAGCAGTACAAAAAATCTCAGAAGAGAGTAGAGAGTTTGAAAGAGTATTGTGATTGAGAGTATGAGTATTGAACTTAGGATTCAGAAATTCAAAGTTCTAAAGTTGTAAAGTTCGTAAAAGTTGTTTAAATGCAGAAGGGTCGAGCCCCTTTTATAGTGCAGCAAATAAGTAAACAAAGGGTAAGGAAATAACATTGTAATCAATCTCCCTTTAGTTAAGGGATTCTGATTTCAAACGGGTAAAACAATTAAGGAAAGGGATTTGAAAAAAAAATCCCTAGCAGTATAATAAAGGGTAAGTACGTAGAAGCTATTTAAGGCAACAAACCAATAGTACATGGTTTGTAAAAAAAAGGGAATCAACCAGTAAAATCAAAATTACATGCTTTTACTCGAATGAATCAAGTCGAGAAAAGGGTAAAGAATGGTTCAATTAGGGAAAATCATTAACAATCAAGTAAACACCATTAAAGGAATTTGGAATAAATTAGTATTTGGCAAAACCTTTTTGAAATATGGGTTCTCATATATAAAACACACAAATTAAGTGAATCAAGAAGAGACTGTCAAGTTATTTAGAAGAGAGTTAAATCAAAGAGAAGTTCAGAATCATAAGCAAAGAGATATAGGTTCAATTTGCAAACTCATAGTGAGTCTGAGAGTCCAGAGTCCCAAAGTGGAACCCTAACTCGAACATAAAATCAAAATCGTCAAAGGAAACCCCCAAATCCTAGGTTTCAAAATTGAATCAGACATGGAGGTGAGAAAGCAAGCCATTTGTTCCAGAGTCTCAACAAAACAGATATGATAGCATGTTTGAACGACAAAGGAAGAAAAATCATGAAGAACATATTTGAGAAAACTCGAAACCTAAACAAGTTCAGAAGAAGGAGATAATACAAACTTGAACACAAGTGGATGAAGCATGTAAGAACATAAACAGAGTCCAGTAAACAAAAATCAAATAACTTAACGGTAAATACATATAGTAAAAGAGTAAAGAAAACATAGCAAAGATTAACAGGAGTAACATTCATAGTAGAAATGAAAAGGTAGAAGACAGTACATACGTAATAAAAAGAAACCACACGAGCCGGGTATGGACAAACACACATAAAGCAAAGAAGAAGAAAAATCAGAAAGAAATTTTTTTTCTTCAAAAAATCCTTTCAGAAACCCTAAAATAGGAGAGAAACGATTTTGAAAAAAACTTTTGGGGAAAGCACTTTAGATGGCAAGAAAAACATAGATACAATATGGATCTAAGCAAATAACGGTGAAAGAACCTTGAATAGCTTAGGGTTCCGAAGAAACCCTAGAAATGAGAAAGGCTTGGAAACAGGTCTGATCTTGAGTCGGAGAGGTCAAGAATCAGGCTCCTGAGTCTTGAATATGCCGAAGCATGGCTGGTGGAGCCATGAAATCAAAGGTCTGAGAAGATCGAAGAGGGGATCGTCGAGGTCAGGCCTCGAAGCTTCGAACAACCATGGCTTACTGGTGAAGATAGGTGAGTACCAACTATCCATGGCCTAAGAAGCCATGGATTCCGGTGACCGGAGGTTGAAAAGGGGGTAGGAGGAGGCTAGGGTTTCAGAGAGTTTTTGAGAGGATTTGAGAGGGTTTGGGATTCAAAGGCAGTGGGCCAGGTGAGAATGAGGGATTAGGGTAGGTTTTTGGGGTTAAAAATGATAAGGGGGATTTATGGTCGTTGATCAAAATGATCAACGGCCTGGATCAATTAATGGGAACCAGGCGGATTTTAAACATTGGTCGGGGCCGGGTTAAAATTGGAATTGGGCTTATTAATTAGGGTAGAACTGGGTCAATTTAAGGGCTACAATTAAAATGAAATGGGGCTGTAATTGAAATGAACTGAGGCTAAATGTTAAATACTCAGTTTTATCCTTTTTATTTTAAAAAAATAGTAAAATAATTTTAAAAATAAATTAAAAGCACTTAACCAATAAATAATTTATAAATATTAATTTAAAAATGTTGGAACTAATTTTATAATTATCGAAATACTATTAATCTTAAAATACGCTAAAATTGCAATTATACGCAATTTAGCTTTTAAAATACCAAATAAATTTGTTAAAATATACAAAAATCACATTAACTATATTTCTATATAAATATGAGAATAAAATAAATTATTCACCAATATTTCTAGTTTTGAGAATAATTACTGATTTTTATACTGCTAAAATGGATAATAAATTGAGTAAAAAATCTTTAAAAAATTAGGAAAAATACCAAAATACTTAGCTATGCTTATATATGCATATATATGCTATTTTGAAAGTATTTTGTATAAGAAAATTATATAAAAAAAATTGGGTATCAACAATCTCAAAGGCTCAAAACAACTAAGATAACAGGGTTAATTTATTTATAACTTTTGGAATCCATTTTAAAATACTTTGCCCCAATTCATAAAATAATGGAATTTGATTCTTTTTCTGCTTTTTCTTTTTGAGATGGAATTTCCTAGAAAGACTGCGCCACTCTCGACTTCGTGGGATTATAAAATATTTTATTTGGTATGACCGAACGTAAGGTTGCCTACGTATCTTGTGGTGACAACAATCAGGTCAACCGTAGTTCACAAAGATACATTTTTTTGTTGCTATTTTTCTTTTTCTTTTCTTTCTTTTTTTTCTTTTCCCTTTTTTTTATCTCTATTTTTCTCTTCTTCTTTTTTTGAATTTTCTTTTGGAATGAACCTTTTAAAACAAACCTGTGGGACATAAACTTTTTTCTCTTTTTTTGTATGACTCTAACTTGATTCCAAAAGAGGGGAGGTCAAAGAAATTAGTACAGGCTCAAAAGGGTATCAAATGATATAAGTGTTTGGGTAGCTGAAAGAGGGCCTCTCAATCCCTGAAAATGCCAAGTACAACACATGCAACTTGAAATGAAAATTGAAGATCATGCACAACATTTCTTTTGCGGCTTCGGCATTGATATTATTGATATTACTTCCACTTTTCTTTAGCGCCTTGTCAAGTACAGAACCCTCGTTGGGTGATTCCATCTTCACAATGGATATCTCCCGTCAATTCAGAGAAAACTTTCTTGACTTTATCTTGTAACTTGAGATGCACTTGAACTCAAAGTTTCTTGCTTCAAATTATTGGGACGCATTCTCTTGTTACAAATTCTTGTTGTCCCATTAACTTTCAAACTATCTGCCCCAGTTTCACATGGTTCGGGCTTCAAATGATCTCAAAATGTCCAAATCTATACTTATTTCCCTCAAGTGTCCCTATAATCTTCAAAATTATTTCATTGTTTCATGATTAAACTAACTTTTAAGACAATGACTAGAATTATGCGTGCATGTCATGTCACTAGAGCCAGCATGAAAAGAACTATAAAAGGAGAAGAGAACTAAACAAAAACTGACCAGAAATAACAAAAAATAGAGAATTGCATTAGACATATGGTGAAAGAGTGTGAGCAACATAAACTGGGGTTACAACCCTGGAACAAACCTAGATAACGCTAACAGAGCTGCTACGACTAAACAAACTAGGCAAAACAAAAGAATAGAAGGGTTTGAATCACAAGACAATATCCGGATTACAACCCTGAGATAACCCAGACAACAGAAATGATAACAAAATAAACTACCAAGACTCTTTCTCGGCTAGCCACGAAAGGAGTATCTTTCCAATCATCAAGCTCAACATCTTAGCCACTGAGTTTCGTATCAACAGTACTAGGACCTTCGCAAGTCTCAATCACATTGACTTTAGCAAATTGCGTTTGGGTCCCTTTTGCTGGCTCGTTCTTAAGATCAACCTCTGATAGCGCTGGAAACTTTGCAGCGCGTGGAGCTCTAAGGATCTCAGAAGAATTCTCATATTCCTTTTAAAAACAAATTATACCCACCATATACGTCTCATTATGAACAGGCAATGGACTTTATCTAGTGTCTGTTGTATTTGAATTTTGCACGACAATGTCACCTGCATCAATAAGAATCTGAATTGCTTTTTTTAGATGCCAACACTTTTTTGTGATGTGACCCGGGGCATCAGAGCAATATAGACACTTTGAGAATAATCAAAATTCTTTGGAAGAGGGTTCGACATTTTTATCTGAATCAGCTTCAACATGTCTAATTGCCTCAACCTTTGGAACAAACTGGCATATGCTTCTCCGGGGGGAGTGAAAGTCTTTTCCTTTTGCTTTTGCCTTTTCATCTTGTACTCTGGCCTCAGTTGGAATCTTTTGCGGGTAGGTGGTTGATATGCTTGAGGGGGCAGGTAAGACATTTGTGGAAGTGGTGCAGACCATCGTGGGTCTCATGGGTGTGGAGCATATGGTGGTGCATTGCGGACGGAGTACTGGGAAGGTGATGTAAGACTTTGGGGGTTTTGTGGAGAGAAGTAACATTGGGGAGGATTATCTTGAGCACTGGGGTATCTATGGGGTCGATATCGAGGCTGAAAGCGTTGAGTAGGACTGCCCACTGGATCATGTCATTAGCGCGGCTCAAGAACATCTTTTCTATTTCTCTTTCTTCCATCCAAACTTACTAAGATGTTCTAAATATCTTCTGTAGTATCTTTCAATGCCGAGTAACTCATGATTTTGCCGGACTTGATTACCTCTTCTACCATCTCTCCCATTTTTACCACATCATTGAAAAGTTTACCCATGGCCGAGATCAAATGACTGAAGTAGGTGGGGCCCTAGGCTTGTAGGAAAAGCTCAACCATTTCTTCTTCACCAATTGGGGGACTGACTCGAGCAGCTTGTTCCTTCCATCTGAGCCCAAACTCCCTAAAGCTTTCCTTCGGTTTCTTTCCGATCTTGGATAGGGAGGAGCGGTCTGGGATAATGTCTAGATTGTACTGAAAGTGTCGAACAAAATCTTGAGCCATGTCATTCCATGAACATCTTGAAGAGTATACCATTGCAAGGCTTCCCCAGTCAAGCCCTCGCTGAAATATGTCATCAACAAGTCCTCTTTCCCGCCAACACTTCTCATTTCACTGCAATAACCCCTCATATGGGCTACTGGATCTCCATGCCTATCATACAAGTTAAACTTTGGCATTTTAAACCCCACGGGTAGATGGACATCAGGGAACATACACAAATCATTGTAAGACATGTTAATCTGATTTCACATCCCTTGCATGCTCTTTAAGGACTGTTCTATAACTTCCAGCTTCCTGGATATGTCATATCTCCCTTCTTTTCCTATGACCTTTTCATTTTCAACATGAGGCTCATTCCGAGGGTTATGATTGTATGATTTAGGAACCTTGTGGGCAACCTCTGAGGAGTAATATTGGGCATCATGAGCTTTGAGTAGGTGTTCATTGTTGGGGATAGTGGATATGATGGGAGGGCAATTTTGGGGAAAGGTAATTGGAAGACGAGTGATGGAGCTACTAGGGTGGTTGGGAAAGCTGTGATAAGCGGGTGGATCCGGAGAGTTTGGGGGATCATCTGGCACTATGAACGGAGTTTGGGTAAGGGTAGCATCTAAAAAGCTAGGTGGTGGCGGTGGTGGTGCTTTCCCAGTCATCCAAGCCTGATACATGTCCGCCATGTATTGTCTTAACATCCTTACCTCTTCAACCAACCTATTGCCCTGTTCAACCAATTTCTTTTGAGCCCCAGTATCAACCGACTCGATTCCGTTGTCGTCTGCCATTGCCTTTCGACCTTATGTTGTAGGGAAGAGTCACCACTTTAAGAACCACAAACCGACCACCTTTCTTCTACGAAGATGAAGTAATAACGTTAGTATTAGGACATTTAACATAAGATAATCTCACTTTATGTGCAATGCACCTAGCCACAGTTATCGGTTCTAAAATGACTTCGACGGTACGAAGATCAATTGGCATCATCCCAATTTGTTCATTTCAATCCTCTTTTTTCTTTGCTTTCTAGCACTTGCTTACTCATTTTCCTTCCTCTTTTTTTGTTTGTTAATTATCACTCTTTTCTTTCCTCACATTTCTCACATCCCATAATTTCACCCTTTTTTTTTGGTTTTCTTCTTTTTCCCTTTTTCTTTTAATAAATTAAAAAATAGTTCGATCGAACCCTATGTAGGTTGCCTACGTATCATGATGCCGGATGAATCAGATCTTTGCATAGTTCGAGAAGATCGAAAATAAAGCAAACAAACTAACGTTCTTTTTTTTTCTTTTTTACTTTAAGGACTACTCTGATGAGAAAAGGGAAATAAAAGAAGCAATTTTTTTGAATTTTCTAGACTTAATATTCTATAACCTATTCTAAACTTGAGCATGTATTTTTTCCTTTTTGAAACAAATACTCTATGGGAAATTATTAAGGAAAAAATTCTACAAGAGAAAAATATATTTTTTTATTCTTTTTTTTTAGGAAGGAAATCAAAAGAATAAACCAAAGAAAAATATTTTGAATTTTCATTTGATATCCCTGAAGAAAGATATCAAAACGAGAAATGAACAAGATAAAAAAAAAATTTGGATTTCAGTTTTTGATTACCTAAGGAAGAAACTTAAAGGTAAACAAAGGATAGAGTATGTTTTTTTCTTCTATGTATAATATCTTAAAGTTCTAATGAAAATAATTTTGTTTTTATTTTTCATTAATTTTTCAAAGAAGAACCTCAAAGGAAAATCCTATATATTTTGGAATTAATATCTTAAAGAAAACTTTTAAAGAGGTACTAACAGAAAATTCTCTTTTTTTTTTTGAATTTTTTGTCTTGATGTACTAAAAAGAAGTATAAAAGTAATTTTTTATTTATTTTAAGTTATAGATATTAATTTTCTAAAATAAAACCACCTCAAACTTTCTTTCTTTTTTTCTTAATTTCTAGGAGTATTATTTCTGAAGAAAATTCTAACGGAAATATAAAACGCAAAATCTTTTTTTTTTTTTTTTGAGTTACACCACACTTTTTTAAATACAAAATAGAAAGTACAATAATAAAAAACTCGATATTACTATACAAAACTAGAAAGTAAAAGACGACATAAAAAGAAAAACATACTCAAAACATTAAAAAAAATAAAAAAAAAAATCTCCTAAAGCAACTTCTGAATGAGCGATCTTGTTTGGATGGTCCTAAGGCGTCTGTCATGCTCAAACTACGGTAAGTAGATCCACACCTATATGAAAAAAACTCAAACTAACACTGGGTGAGACAATAACACTCCCTATTGGACGCATGCAAGACATGATTGAGGCTATTTTTGCAAAATGACTTATGTGACCAAAAGGTGGCTAGAAGTACAAAATTTGGCTAAGACCCTGCAAAGCCAAGAATCTAAGATTCACTAGGAAGACCGGACACTGTATGGGTTGCCTACGTATCACGCCCCAAAATACGAGAATCAGGTATGCGTAGTTCGGGAAGATTGGATACGGGCGAGAATTAAAAAAATAACTAATTTAGAGAAAATATTTTTTGTCTTTTTTGAAAAATGATGAAACATGTAAACTCTTTTTTGGATTTTATATTCCCTTTTTTTTATTTTCATAAAATGGTGAAAAGTACAAAATTCTTTTTTTGAATTTTTCATGTTTTTTTCTTAACAAACATGTGACAGAAAATATAATTGGGCCCTACTTGCTTTATTTTCACGCTTCACCCTCTCTTTTTTCTCTTTCTTTTTTTATTTTCCCTCAGCTATGATTGGTCCGCAAAATGACCCTTTTACCCTTGAAGAAATACAACATGTAGCACTCAGGATGCATCAAGATGGTTTGTTATTTTGGATACATCTGTCCTAGACGGACCCAACCCCTGTGTTGAGTCCCCAAAGTCAAATGTACGTGATGCAACAAACGTTCCTACTAGGGATCCGGCATGAGGCTATGTTATTCTAGGTTTAAACCTGAGTTTATTTGTTCTAGACCTGGCTTACCCGAGCAAACAGCTCGAGTCGGGGGGTGGGGATTGGGGGCAGCATACCGGGAATACAGAAGATTCACTGGCTTTGTAACTTGTCCGAACCTCGTACTAAAATTGGAGTATGACTCTAACAGAAAAGAAGTCACACGAAGTGCACGCTTTCCAGATGATTTAGAAGACTCGGAGAGAGGAGGGATACAATTTATATACAGCTCAACAATATCAAAGCGGTAAAAAGCAACATTTAGCATATTAGGTTCAAACATAAAAAAAAATCAGATCATAAATAAAGCCAACTATAACAGATATTCTAAGCTTGAATTCTTGAACCCTGAACCAAAGATTCTGGGTTCTTCTCCCCAGGAGAGTCGCCAGAGCTGTCACACCTCCTTTTTACTACCCCCGAAAGGGTATAAAAGAGTTTTTCCAATTTAAATAACAATCGAAACGGGATTTATTTATTTATTCAGAGTCGTCACTTGGGATAATTTATGGTGTCCCAAGTCACCGGTTTAGAATTCCGAATCGAGAAAAGATTGACTCTATTCTATAGTCCGCGAACACAGAAATCCAGTTTTTGTACTTTTATCTCTTCTTTTTTTTCTTTTTTTCTTTTTTATTTATTTTCTTTATTCTTTTTCCTTTTTTCTTTCTCTTTTTCTCTTCTTTTTTCCTCTTTTCTCTTTTTTTTATTCTGTATCATATTTCTAAACTTTAATTCTAATTCCAAAAGAGGGATATGAAAGAAAATAAATAAGGCTCAAAGGGGTAACAAATGATAACGTGCTTAGATAGCAGAATAAAATGCCTTCGTCATTCCAATCTTCAAAGCATGCCAAATACAAACAACACAATTAAACAAACCAGTAAAATCATACATAATATCTTTTGACTGCATCAGAATTGATAATCATATCCACACATTTGCCTTCTACATCTGTTAAATACAAAGCACCATTGGTCAACACTCTCATTACCACGAACGACCCTTGCCAATTTGGGACAAACTTGCCTTTAGATTCAGCCTGATGCGGCAATATGCGTTTCAATACTTGCAGACACACCTCAAATTTTTGGGGACGCCCCTTCTTGTTGTATGCTCTTGCCATTCTCTTCTGATACAATTGACTATGACACGCTGCCGCTAGTCTTTTTTTCATCAATCAGACTTAATTGCTCCAAACAGGTTTTGACCCACTCATCATCATCAGTTTCAGCTTCAGCAACAATCCGAAGGGATGTAATTTCAACTTCCGCAGGTGCCACTGCTTCAGTACCAAATACCAACAAATAAGGAGTTGCACCTACTTATCACACCTCCTTTTTACTACCCCCGAAAGGTATAAAGGAGATTTTCCAATTTTAGTGACAATCGAAACGGGATTTATTTATTTATTCAGAGTCGCCACTTGGGATAATTTATGATGTCCAAAGTCACCGGTTTAGAATCCCGAATCGAGGGAAGATTGACTTTGTTCTATAGTATGCGATCACAGAAATCTGAGTAAGGAATTCTGTTAACCCGGGAGAAGGTGTTAGGCATTCCCGGGTTCCGTGGATCTAACACGGTCGCTCAACTATTATTATTGGCCTAATTATCTGATTAATCACATGTTTTAAAGCTACGTGTATTTTTAAACCTTTTAACCGCTTTTAATATTTCAGGAAAATTCAAGGTTATTTAAAATACATCGTAATCTGTACGCTACATGAAATGTACCCGTGGTTCACGGCACGTTCTATTTAACCTTGTTGGAAAATTAGAATCGGGTCACATAAAATGTACACCCAAATTTTAAAATTATGTATCACAACTACGTCACGGGAACCGTACCCATAGTCACAATAATTTATTATTAATCGCGCCTAAAAGAAGCTACGAAGATTTATTTTTAGTAGCTAAATTATAACATTCGTGAGGGCCATAGATGATTTAATTATGGATGGCACGCCTCAATTTATCCTTAAAAAATCATAATTATGTTATAGGAACATGTCCACAATCACGACGATAAATTTAAAATGCCCCTAAAGGTTCGCCTATCAGGGTATTAAGACTAAAACAAATGATGAACTATAAGTAATAAAAATATTAGGAGTCTACTTTTCCTTTTCATATTATACCCAATCCCTAAGGCTATTCAAACAATCCATGACAAACTTCAGCATAAAAAATTCACAGGTTTGCTTGGTATTAAATAAAAATTTCAAATCCGAAAACATGAATTAATAAACTACTTAAACAGATTTTAGACCAACAATGAAGCAAACAAAATAATCAATAACATTCATATCTCAAACACATAAGAAGAATGCTAAAAATAAATTAAAAATGAGATTTAGGAGTGGACCTCAAATAAAACCTTGCCAATTAACGAAATATCCAACCTTTGAAATTTGGAACGCGGACCGGACGAACCTCGAACCAAAATACAACCCAACCCAAGAACAGAAAACCACTTATTGGCATCGGTAATAGGCCAGATCTGGACATTAGTAGTAAGACCTTAAAACAGCCAAATAAAGACCGAAAATAACTTCAAATTGTTGTTCAGCTACTGAAATAATCTTTAACTAACGAAAAACTCCAGCAACTCGAACGGCGAAACGAGATCTCACGCAAACTCCATATAAGTAGAATTAAGTCGATTCCTCTTCATTCGGCTACTGCCTAGGGTCCCTAGGTATCCACCATTTTCGTGTATTAGGTTGCTATAGGTTCGTTCAGTGTAAAGCCCAAGAAGAAGCCATGGCTGAAGAGTCTTGTATCGCTGCTTGTCCTCTTTGATTTGAAGGAGAAGAAGACGTTGAGGGTTGGATGTTCTTAGGAGTTGCGGCTGGTTCCGGTGAGTTGGTGAAGGGGGTGGTGTGAGGTCCGGCGACTTGGGGTGGGGTGTGTGAAGGAGACGAAAAATTTGTTACGACCCCGGTTCGCCCTTCATGAAACATCGTGACGGCACCTAGTCTCTACGACTAGGTAAGCCTAAATTGCGGAAAATAACCAAAACTTGCGGAAGTAAAACAATTTAGAAACAGAAACTAAGGCAATAACAGGGTTTAAATGTGCCGCTCGGCATATACCATATATAAAGACCAAACCAATATATCCAAATCCAAGACCTGTAAACCCACGAATCACAAGCTATAAAAAAGAGAAATACAACATAGCTCTAACTCCAGAATTTGTCTAATAAGAATTGAAGTACAGAAGAGCTAAATATTAGAAAGCAGGAATAGAAAGGGACTCCTCGGTATGCGGACGCGGTAGATGTACCTCGAAGTCTCTAATTAGTCGCCTCCCTAAAGGTTGGTAGACCTGAAAAGAAGTACCTGGATCTGCACATGAAAAATATATGTGCAAAAGAGGCATGAGTACACCACAGCGGTACTCATTAAGTGACAAGCCTATCCTCGGTCGGGTAGTGACGAGGAAGGTCAAGGTCCTACTGAGGTAAATAAATAATAAAATGATAGGATAAATAAGCTGTATAACTGAGAAACTACAGCAAGAATCTATATAGGATAATAAGGATACAGTAACGGAAACAGAAATAAAGCAAACACAATGAAATACCGCTCACAACAAGGATGATAACCGGGGATCTCTTGGTATCCCGGGGATATCTTGGTATCCTCATCATATACACTAGGGATCTCTTGGTATCTTCAATATATATGCCAGGGATCTCTTAGTATCCCGTACCTCAGTCCAGATCATAAATACGTGCAGGGGATCTCCCGGGATGCCATCCCTATTACATCCCGTAATTTAATATTGGAACTAGACGTAGTAATCCACATGAGTTTGAAGGGATTATGTCTATTAGAAGGTTATAGAGGATTTAAGACACTGTTATTATAATAACTGCATTCGTCCTCTCTTTTATCATTTTGCTCAAGTTAAGTGTTGGCTTCTTATCCTTTAAATGCTGCCTATAATATTATTTGTTATGATTGTTAATGATAATTCACAAGTAATATTCTTATTAAGAGATTTTCTTATTTTGTAATTCTGCTAATTGCACTTCAGAACAATTTTATAAACCATTGTGCTTTTCCCCAATGTGAAGTATGTTCTCAATTTGTTTATGTTCGCATCTGAACTAAACTAATACACTTCATGAATGTGAGATATTGGATTACTTAATGTGATTAGCTGTTTCAGCTCAAGTTGCATACGTGCTTGAGGCATATGGTGTATAATTTAATATTATCAGAATTATGAGTTGTTTGGCATGGTTTAAAGCATTTTTACAAAAAAAAAAATTCTTGGTAACATCTTTACTGTTAGGATAGTTAACACTGTTAATATTTTCGGATATGGTAAATTATACAAATAATATGAGAAAGTTTATGAGATTCTTATTTTAAAGATAGAAATTATTTTCTCACCAGAAAAGAAGAATATATTTTTATCGTTTTAAGAATTAGACATACGAAAATTTGTATTCTTTATATGAGATTAAGAAAGTTAGAAGTTGAGAAAATATATGTATTTTTACATGGATGTTTTAATGAAATAATAGCGTATGTATTTATTTTATATGGTACCACATGATCATAATAGTAAGTAGTATTCTAAGTAATTTGAGATAATTCTTAATTATTCTGGTGTTTTTGATGCTGCTACTGCAGGTTTTGCAATTGCGAGACCTGGATCGCAATTGCGGTCTCGCAATTGCGAGGATAACATCGTATTTGCGATGAGGCTGGCTGGGGGGCAGTGGTCGCATTTGCAACTTTTGCTTCGCATTTGCGAACCCAGCAGGGTCCGCATTTGCGACCCCTCTATCACAATTGCGATCAAGGCAGAGGGAGGACCAATTCGCATTTACTAACGTATTGTCGCAATTGCGACCCTGGCGTCGCAATTGCGACATCATAGACCTAGACCCAGCTTTTAAAACGGGACTTAGGCCATTTATTTTATTTTATCTCTACTCTTTAGCGATTTGGGAGCTTTCAAAGAGGGGATTTCAACATAGCATTGTGAGGTAAGTTATTTCTACTTAATGTAAGTTTAATACTCGAGTTTTGGGTAGATTAACAGTTAAAGATTTGGAAAAAATAATGGGGTTAGAGCTAAACCTAGGGTTTTAATAAAACTTGGATTTAACCACGAAATTTGTTATGGAATTAATTAGAAATCATATATTATTGATCCTTAGGTTGTAGAGAATAACTTCTTTCGAAAAATTTCGGAATTCGGCCACGTGGGCCTGGGGTCAGATTTTAGGAAAACTCATGTTAATAGTTGGAAAATTTCTTAAATAGCTAGAATTCAATCTTGTGAGTCTATATTGACTAGTTCTCACTTCGTTTAACTAGTTTTGGATCGTTCGGCTCCGAATTGAGGGCTTGGCCGAATTGAGGGCTTGGACTCGTGTTCGGTAATGGAAGTGCACTTGGAGGTGAGTCTCCTTTCTAACCTTGAAAGAGGGAATTGTCCCCATAGGTATAACAATTGAATTATTTGTCATTATATTCGGGGGCTACGTACGTACTAGGTGACGAGAGTCCGTACATAGTGACTATTATGTTAAGTTCGGGTAGTCTAGAACCCATAAGCATGCTCTACGTGATATTCTACTGTGTGTTGATTAATTCGAATCCATATGAACTATTTTGAGTAAGAAGAATGAGACTAGAGAATGACCCTTATCCTGTTTGGTCTTTTAAAGGAGAATATTTGGCATTGCATATATATATATATATATATATTGTTATTGTTGCTTGTTAATGAGCTTATTTCTATTTGACCGCGTCGCACGGGTGATTCGCGAGCGGGGTAATAGATGCATCTATGGTTCGAGCCATTCGACCCTTGGCAGTGCACAATTTATTTTATGTTGGATCGGGCCGTACGTCCTACGGTGATTATTTGTGCATGTTTTGCTTAGAAAATTCTCCAAGGACTGAGTTACATATCAGCTTAGACTTTAGACAAGTATCCATATTACTAGTTGGGAAAGAACTGTTACTCCATGATTATTGAATGTTAATAACTTGTGATAACCATGTTTATTATAAACTCTTCTCATATTATTTGACCATAGTAAATATCGAGTCGACCTCTCGTCTCTATTTCTTCGAGATTAGACGGGATACTTACTGGGTACATATTGTTTATGTACTCATACTACACTTTTGTACTTAATTGTACAGGGTCTGAAGCAGTTACATCTGGCTATCAGTCGGGTGCGCGTCATTGAGCAGATTCGAGACTCCTACGGTAAGTTACTTCCCTTCCGTGTCGTTCAGCAGCTTGAAGGAGTTTTCTTATGTATTTATGCTATCTATTCTGTTTCAGACAGTATGATAGTGTGTTTTGTTGTGTATTCTACTAGTTGCCCACTACTTGTGACACCAGGTCTTGGCACACACCTTAGTAGACTGTAGTATACTGGGGTTGTATGATTATTATGATTCTAACCATCGTTTCTAATATATTTCGAACTTAAAGAATTATTTCAACTATTTTTTTTGGGGTTAAAGTGATAAAAAATTTAGTTAGTAACTTCCGCGTTGGCTTGCCCAGTAATGGATGTTGGGCGCCATCATGACCTGTTATGGAATTGGGTCATGACACAAACCATTCGATTTAGATATGTTTATGGATTGTGAGCGTAGATCACTGGTCAAGTTATTTCATCATAGAGAGTCATCCACTCCACCTTCTCTAAGAATATCATACGGATGTTTTCCTAATTCAGGTATGTTAAGGCTATTCGTTCTTTATTTTGGCATGATCCAAGTAACGTCACGTAAACGTAATGATAATCTTAAATGGTTCTATTCTTAGCAGCTAAGGATATCTATGTTATTCAGATCCATTATTTACGTGAATCTCTACTTAGTTCTTGTGAGCGGATAGTCTACTCAGCCAACTTTTTGAGACTGAATTATACTTCAATAGCTGAATAAGTATTGCATTGCAAGTACAGGTGTCATTACTTTATTAGGCGATATTGAAAGATAACAACTATCTACGTGTAGATGTAATGTTCCTGCCAAAGAATGCTGCCAAAGATAAAAGCTTGTTATCTATCCTTGTATTTTACTTTTTATGACTGAAGCTTTTAGAGCCAGCAAGATTGTTGGCAAAAGTAAGTAAAAGTAACTCTGGTTCAAGTTATGTTTCTAGTAACACAAGAAAATATGGATATGTAACGATAATAAATTGATGGGTCTACGCGGCTACTGTTTTGTTGAAGGGGTTGATCTTTTGATGATTATTATCCTTATGATAGAAAAAAGGAGTTTTGGCATGAATTGGTTTCTTTTAAGGGTTAGCGGACATGCATTTACCACTGTGCTACGGTCGGTCGAGCAGTTACCATCGGTTGGGTAGTTATGTATCATTATTTACCGCCGGTTGGGCAGACATGCATATTAATTTACTATCGAGCTATGACCAGTTGGGCAGTTACACATTTACCATCGAGCTACAGCCGGTTGGCCAGCTATATATTTACCACCGCGCTACGGCCGGTCGGGTAGTCATGCATTTACTACCGCGCTACGGCCGGTCGGGCAGTTACCACTGATCAATTGGGCAATCATGCATCATACGATATGAATAATAGTCTCAAAGCGAAGCATTATATATTTAAATATGAATATACGGTGGCACTTCAGAGATGCAGGTTGATTCTTATATGTCTTTAATTAGTGTTGAATTATTGTTATATTTCAGTTCTGCCTTGCATACTCAGTACAATATTCGTACTGTCGTCCAATAAAGCAAATGATAACTTCTCATGCCACTGCTTATGCTTTTCTATCATCTTCCTCAGTATCTTCTTGATGTTCTTGTTTGTGGCTTCTATTGCTCCGTTCATCTAAGGCCTGTAGGCTGTGGAATTCTTGTGTTTGATCTTGAAGGATTTACACATAACTTTCATCAAATCACTGTTGAGGTTGGAGCCGTTGTCAATAATGATTGATTCTGGAATCCCAAATCGGCAAACGATACGGTCACGGACGAAGTCTGCCATGACTTTCTTGGTCACTACTCTGTAAGATGTTGCTTTAACCCATTTGGTGAAATACTCAATTGCTACTAGGATAAACCTGTGCCCGTTTAATGCGGCAGGTTCGATTGGTCTGATAACATCTATTCCCCATGCGGCGAACGGCCAGGACGAGCTTGTTGTATTGAGCTCATTTGGAGGCACCTTTATCATGTCTGTATGGATCTGACATCGGTGGCACTTTCGGACATACTGCATGCAGTCCTTCTCCATAGTCATCCAAAAATAACCAGCTCGGAGTATCTTCTTGGCTAAGAAAAAACTGTTTATATGCGGACCACAGGTCCCGGCATGAATTTCCTCTAGCAGTTTAGATGCTTCCTTCATATCAACACACCTTAGCAAACCCAAATCCAGAGTCCTCCTATACATGATTCCTCCGTTGTGGAAGAAATTGTTGGACAACATTTGAAGTGTGCGTTTCTGAGTAGCATTTTCAAGCTCTGGATATTCTCCTTTGTCTAAAAATTCCTTGATGCCGTGAAACCAAGGCTTTCCATCTGATTCTTCCTCGACATGAGTACAGTAAGCTGGTTGATCATGAATCTTCACTGGAATAGGGTCTATGAAGTTCTTATCTGGATGCTGAATCATAGATGATAGGGTAGCCAATGCATCGGCAAACTCATTCTAAACTCCGGGAATATGCCGGAATTCTATCTTTGTGAACCTCTTCCTCAACTCCTGTACATGATGCAGGTATGAGAATATTTTAGAGTTCTTGGTTGCCCATTCTTCTCGGACCTGATGTATAAGTAAGTCTGAATCTCCAATCACTAGCAACTATTGGATGTTCATGTCAATGGTCATCTTGAGCCCTAAGATGCAGGCTTCGTGCTCGGCCATATTATTGGTGCAGGGGAACCTGAGTTTGGCGGATACCGGATACTGCTGGCCAGTTTCTGATACTAGGACTGCCCCTATGCCAACTCCTTTGAAATTTGCTGCTCCATCGAAAAACATCCTCCAACCATCATAGGATTCTGTAATGTCTTTTCCTACAAATGATATCTCCTCATTTGGAAAATATGTCTTTAAGGGCTCGTATTCTCCGTCCACAAGGTTTTCTGCAAGGTGATCTGCTAATGCATGTCCTTTGATTGCTTTCTGAGTTACGTAGATAATGTTGAACTCACTCAACAGGATTTGCCACATGGCTAGCTTGCCAGTGGGCATGGGCTTCTGAAAGATGTACTTCAATGGGTCCATTCTTGATATGAGATATGTGGTGTAAACACAGAAATAGTGCCTCAACTTCTGAGCTACCCAAGTTAGAGCACAACAGGTACGTTCCAACAGAGAATATCGGGCCTCGTACGGGGTGAACTTCTTGCTGAGATAATAGATGGCCAGCTCTTTTCTTCCCATTTCATCATGCTGCCCCAGAACATAATCAAACGCTCCATCCAGTACCGCAAGGTAGTATTAGGTGTCTACCTGGCTCGGGCGGGACCAAAATTGGCGGTGTTGACAAGTACTCCTTGATTTTGTCGAAGGCCTTTTGGCAGTCATCAGTCCATTTGGTAGTGGCGTCCTTCTTCAGCATCTTAAAGATTGGCTCACAGATGACAGTAAACTGCGCTATGAACCGGCTGATATAGTTAAGTCTTCCCAAGAAACTCATTACTTCTTTCTTGTTATTTGGCGGTGGCAATTCTTGAATAGCTTTGACCTTTGATGGATCTAATTTTATCCCTCGGCGACTCACAATGAACCCAAGCAATTTCCCAGCTGGAACCCCGAATGCACATTTTGTAGGATTAAATTTCAGGTTGTCTCTTCTCAGTCTATTGAAGAATTTCCTTAAATCTTCCACATGATCAGCAGCTTTCTTGGACTTAATAATGACGTCGTCTACATACACTTTGATCTCCTTGTGTATCATGTCATGAAAAATGGTGGTCATGGCCCTCATATAGGTGGCCCCTACATTCTTTAACCTAAACGGCATCATCTTGTAGCATTACATCCCACATGGCATAATGAAAGCTGTTTTCTTAGCATCCTCTTCATCCATCCATATCTAATGGTACCCAGAAAAACAATCGACGAATGACTATAGCTCATGCTTGGTGCAGTTATCAATCAAGATGTGTATATTCGGCAAGGGGAAATCGTCTTTTGGACTAGCCCGATTGAGATCCCGGAAGTCGACGCAGACTCTGACCTTCCCATCTTTCTTCGGTACTGGCACAATATTGGCTAACCATGATGGATACTCTACTACCCTGAGAACTTTAGCTTTGACATGCTTAGTGACTTCTTCCTTGATTTTCAAACTCATATCTGGCTTGAACTTTCTCAGCTTTTGCTTCACTGGCGGACAGGCCGGATCAGTCGGCAATTTGTGAGCCATAATGGATGTGCTTAGACCAGTCATGTCGTCGTATGACCAGGAAAATATGTATTCATACTCTCTTAGGAACTCTGTATATTCTTTCTTTTCTGATGGTGAAAAATTGGACGTTGATTCGTGTTTCTTTGATGTTTTCTGCATCTCCCAGGTTGACAATCTCCGTCTCGTCCAAGTTGGACTTAGGCCTATTTTTGAAATTCTCAACTTCCTTAACAATCTCTTCCGGTATATCATCTTGCTCTGAATCTATGTCCATTTGTTGCGTTGTCTCGTTGCATGTCAAAACCATCGGTTCATCAAGATAAGTAATGGTAATGTTGTTTGAGAAAAGTAATGAAAAATAATAAGCGTAAGATTTATAAGAAACTGAAATACTTTTAATGAATTCCATAAATATTTTGAACATCGGAGCTCTTTCTTGCAAAAAATAAAAATGTGAAAGGAAAATAAACTAGTAAAAAAAATAGTGCGTGGTGCTTTTTTCAGCCTTGCTACCCCGAGGCACGTCGGACTCTGGTGGTTCTGACGGTCCAGTTATCGAGGCGTGCTCCTTTGTTTATAGCCTGTATGGAAGGGCCTTCATCCCCTTCCTCCTAAAAAATGACACAGCAATCCATATCATTATCTTCCAAGAAAAATTGCTGGGATGGTCTGGCAGCTGTATATAGGATTGCTACCGTCACCATGAATGATCACCTCCTGGTGATTCCACTCAAATTTCACTGCCTGATATAGTGTTTATGCCACAGCCCCGGCGACATGAATCCATGGTCATCCCAACAACAGATTGTAAGACGCTGGCATATCTATTACTTGAAAATCAACATCAAACCAAGTAGGACCCATTTGCAAATGTAAGATACTTTCCCAAATAGTGGACCTTTGAGAATCGTCGAAAGCCTTAACGTTGATGGCCCCATCCTTGATTTCATGCAGCCCTTTTCCTAATGTCCTGAGTGTTACCAACAGACAAATATTGAGACTGGACCCTCTATCGACCAGGATCCTGGTAATAAAATAATCTTCGCACTGCACAGTGATGTGCAATGCCTTGTTGTGATTAAATCCTTCCAGTGGTAGTTCATCCTCGTGGAAAGTGATTTTGTGACTCTCCAACACTTGACTCTGGTGATGTTGCTTGGTACATATGCTTCACTCAGTACCTTTAATAAGGCTTTCTTATGTGCGTCAGAGCTTTGTAGCAGACCTAAGATAGAAATCTGGGCTAGTGTTTTGTTCAGCTGGTCAATGACTGAGTATTCCTTTTCTTATATCTTTCTCCAGAGATCATTGGATCCGGCTTCAATGATGGCTTGTCGACCGGAGGTCTGCTTACTCGACTCAACCAAGTGTTCCGGTGTATAAACCCTGTCGAAGCTTGTCATACCCTGTGCCGCAACTACTTCCCCAATATTGGCTTTCCCCTTCCTTCTTGCCTCGGCTATGTAGTCCCATGGTATGGCTTTTGTGTGGAATGGTGTTACGATTGTCATTGCTACTGGGATGAGCACTCTCACTTTGGAAGGTAATACAGCAACTTCAAATGGCTCAGGCGCCTTTGTGGTCCCAAACTCGACCTCAATTGGTGTTGGCATCTTTGTAGAGGCAAACTCAAGTGGTATGGACATGTTCACCTCAGCATCTTCAGAAAGATGAATTTGGACTACAATCGGATTAAGAGTGACTGTTGGTTTCTTTGGATCATCACCTTCTGTGATCAAACTGATTGATCATTTGGGATCCCAGTCGTCCTCTATTTTAATCATATGAACACCTCCACCCTTGTGGTCTGGTAGAGGTTTGTTGCGGACATTCGAAGCAGGCTCCTTTGCCACAATGATCCTATTGTTAATCAAAGCCTGGATCTTGTCCTTCAGAGAACGGCATTCATCAAGGGTATGCCCCTTCATGCCAGAATGGTATGCACATATTTTATTTGAGTTGACCCATTGGGAAGGGTTTTTAGGGTTTATAACAGGGATAGGGGTGACATAACTAGTAGCTTTGAGTCTTTCATACAGCTGGTCGATTGGTTCGGCAATGGTGGTATACTATTTAGGAGGTCTGCAGTTGAAATTTGGTCCAGGTCTAGGAAAGTTTTGGTGAGTAGGAAGTGATTGATAGTGAGATGGTTGAGTGTTGTAATCTTGGTAGACGTGTGCGGGTTGGGAATATCTGGGTGAAACAGGCTGGTATGTAGGAGGTGGAGGCGATTGATAGGTAGGTAGTGGAGCTTGGTAGGAAGGTGCGGGTGTTTGGAAATTTGGAGTGGGTTAATATGTAAGTGGAGATATCGGGTAGGTTTGGTATTTGACAGGTGATTTGGTTATCTGTGCAACCATTACGACACTTACGTCCCTCTTCTTGGATGTACCACCAGACTGCAGAGACTTGTTGGTGGCTTGCAAAGCTTCAAAGTTAGTAACCATACCACTCTTGATACCTTTCTCAATCCTTTCTCCTAGCTTGATGATGTCAGAAAATTTATGGTTCTCGATCAGCATCAGTCTTTCATATTATTGCGGATCCTGAGCCCGGATGAACAATTTGTTCATTTGTTCTTCCCCTAAAGTGGGTCGAACCTTAGCAGCCTCTGATCTCTAATGAGTGGCATACTCGCAGAACGTTTCTATGGGTTTCTTCTTTAAATTCTGAATGTAAAACACATCCGGTACATTTTCCATGATGAATCTAAACCTATCCACAAAGTCGGACGCCATACTAACCTAGTTTGACCACTTCTTTGGGTCTTGGCTAATGTACCAAGACAGAGCATCTCTTTTCAGGCTCCTCATGAAAAGCTTCATGCGGATCTTCTCATTTTTTCCTACTTCGACCAGCTTGTCACAGTATGTCCTCAAGTGAACCCTGGGATCCCCTGTACCATCGAACATTTCGAACTTGGGAGGTTTCTACCCCTCGGGCAGTTCGATATCGGGCTGTATGCATAGATCTTCATAGTTTAGTCCCTCAATTCCTTTACTACCTTCAACGCCTTGGATCGTGGTGGTCAGCTTCTTAAGTTCTTTTGCAATTTCTAATGAGCGAGTCTTTATTATCAGACTCGTGTGTGCTTGAGATAGGTTGAGTAGGGTGCGGCACAGTTTCCACATAAATGGGGGTGGTTTGTTGGTTGTGGCAGTGGTCATTTATGGAGTTCAATGGTTCCGGGATGAGTAGCGGAGTGTTTTTGGGAGTGTGGCAAGTATTGCAATGGTGGTGAGGAGCGGGATGGTTTGGTACATTTTGTGGAGGTATGGAATTATGAGTAACTTCTGGGGTGGCAAGGGAAAATGACAGACTTGCCAAATTTTGGACTTGATCAAGCTCTACTTGGAATTTCAGTAACTTTTGTTCTATTTGAGAAGTATTCTCTTTGGGGACCATGGCACTACGAGTGATCTCTACCCATTCAGCCGAGTTGCTTGAATCTTTCATTCTTTTTTTGCCTTTCTGTTTGACAAGACTGGGAGGAGGAGTAGGTGGAAGGCCCCTGGATCTGGTAAAATATGCTGATTTTGCTAGAGTTCACGACCTAACCTTTGGGGAGGGGAATAAACAAAAGTAAAAACAAAAAAGGTAACAAGTTAGTAAAGGATTATAAGAAAAGATGTTGCAATATTTAAACACGTAGTGCATGAAATATAAAGTGTGTCCTAATTTTGGGGACCTCATTATGCCTGAGGTAGGCCTAGAGACAAGTAAATTTAGAGAACTTAGAATGCTAAATGCCTCATTTCATTGATAATAAAATAAGACGAATCCCAAAACGACACTAAATTACATGGAATAAAATGTCACTAGTGGCCATAGGCCTTATTACATTTTCAAAGGAAAAGAAAACTCCTATCTATTTGGTCCCAGAAGGACCTTCCCTAGATTCGGCAGTGTTGGCTCCCTCGTATAGCTCTCCCAGCTCGCGCAGTGCTAGAAGCAAGTAGGCCCTATCTAGATGTCCGCCTTCATTTCCTTCAGCAACTCGGCAATCTTCGACCCTCTTCAGAAACTTTTTTTCCAGTACTACTATGCCTCGCTCCAAGCGGATCAGTCACTTGTTGGCGCTGACAGCCATATCGTTCCATTCTCCAATTAGTTTTTGATTGGCTTATTGTATTTCAAGGTGCTCATTTTCATATTCTCGCATCCTCAAGCGCAGTTGGTTGTATTTTACCTGTGCTTCAGCCTTTTCATCAATGATCCTGTGACCTCGAACAGACCCGGGCTCATGAATCTTCAATTGATGGTAACCTGAGCGCAAATCAATCTTAGAAAACACTCGTGCGCCCTGAAGCTGGTCAAACAGATCATCAATACGAGTCAAAGGATAATGGTTCTTCACTGTAACCTTGTTCAACTAGCGATAATCAACGCACATACGCATAGAACCATCCTTTTTCTTCACAAACAAGATAGGATCACCCCAAGGTGAAACATTGGGCCAAATAAAACTCTTATCAAGCAATTCATGTAACTGATCCTTCAACTTAGGAGGAGACATAATATACGGAAGAATAGAAACGGGATGAGTTCCCGGCAACAGATCAATGCCAAAATCAATATCTCTATTAGGCGGTATGCCCGGAAGATCAGCTGGAAACACATTGGGATAATCCCGCACTACTGGGATTGAATCAACTGAAGGGGTATCAATAATGACATCTCTCACATAAGCTAAATACGTGTCACACCCCTTCTCAACCATACACTAAGCCTTAAGAAAAGAAATAACTCTATTGGGAGTATGATCTAAGGTACCCCTGCACTCAACACACGGTACACCTAGCATAACCAGCTTTATGGTATTGGCGTGACAATCAAGAATAGCATAATGGGACGACAACCAGTCCATGCCCAAGATAATATCAAAATCAACCATGCTGAGTAACAACAAATTGGATCTAGTCTCAAAACCACGGAAAGTAACCAAACACGACCGATAAACGCGGTCCACAACAAGTGAATCTCCCACAGGAGTAGAAACATAAACAGGGGAACTCAAAGAATCCTGAGGTGCACCCAAATGCGAAGCAAAATAGGAAGACACATAAGAGTAAGTAGAGCCTGGATCAAATAGAACTGATGCATCTCTGTGGCAAACTAATATAATACGTATGATGACAGAATCGGAGGCAACATCCTCGGTACGGGCAGGAAGAGCATAATATCTAGCCTGGCCTCCCCCTCTAGGGCGACCTCTACCTCCCTAACCTCCACTCTAGTTGGCTAAGCAGGTGGGGTAGCAACTGGAGCTGTAATTATAGCCTGAGAAGCTTGTGGAGGTGCACTCCTACCAAGTCTAGGGCAATCCCTCACAACATGGCGGCTGTCACCACACTCAAAATAAGCTATGGGAGGATGTGGTGGCTGTGACTAGCTCGGGCCAGGTCTGCTAGACTGACCTCTAAAAGCACCTCGCGCAGGAGGCGCGCTAGAAACCGGAGGTACATAGTAAGGCTCATGAGATCTAGGAGGAGCTGGAGCACTACTGGCTGCTGGAAGAGCTGAATGAACAGGGCGACTCATATAACCCCTACCATAATGACCTACAGCTGGGCCACAGGAACCAAAGAAATGGCCCAACTCTCGAGACCTCTTGGCCTCCCTCTCCTCTCTCTCCCTAGCATGCATACCCTCAATCCTCGTAGCAATTCTCACCACCTGCTGATAAGAAATATTCATCTCCAACTCACGAGCCATGCTAGATCTGATACTGGGAATAAGGCCCTTAATAAACCAGTGAACCCTCTCGCATATAGTAGAAACCATGGTTGGTACCGGCCTAGCCAAACTGGTGTAACGGCAGCATACTCTGAAATGATCATAGCTCCCTAGCGCAAATGCTCAAACTCTGCGCGCCATGTGTCCCTGAGGCTCTGAGGAACATACTCTCTCAAGAACAGATTTGAAACTGAGCCCAAGTTAGTAAAGCAGCCTCATCTGGACTATCTAACTCTTAGATGCGCCACCACTCATAGGCGGCCCATCGAAGCTGGAAGGTAGTGAATAAAACCCCGCTAGATCCTGAAATACCCATGGTACGGAGAATGCAGTAACACTCATCAAGAAATCCCAAAGAATCCTCCGATGCTAGACCACTGAATACAGGAGGCTTGTACTTCTTGAACCTCCCAAGCCTCAACTGCTCATCCTCGGAAGTCGCTACCCTATCCTAGGGCTGAACGGGCACTACAGGCGGTACAGGAATAATCTCGGGAACCTGCTCAACATGCACTCGCTACTCAGGAGTGCGGGCGGCAGGAGTATGTGCTCCTCCCTCTGCCTGGGATATGGCTGCAGCAAGTGGAAGCGACCCTGCCTGAGCCAAAGTGATGTACATGCTCATGAACTGTGCCAGAGTCTCCTGAAGAGGTAGAGTAGTAGTAGCAGTAGTAAGTGTGCCAGGTGCTTGGACTTCGGCTAGAATTGCTGGTGGTACCTCGGTGGTAGCTCGCGCAGGTGCTCTGGCTGCACCACATGTGCGTCCTCGGCTTCTACCCCAGCCCCAACCTCTGACGGTTGTAGTAGGGGCGCGGGTGCCTAATCCTCTCGGGTAGCACGTTTCCTCACCATCTGTGAGAGAATAGAAAGACAGAAGTTTAATTGTGATATCAAAAATCTCGCACAACAAGGAAATCAAATGAAGTGGAATTTTCCTAATAGTTACATAGTCTCTCGTAGATAAGTACAGATGTCTCTGTACCGATCAGCGAGATTCTAATAAACCAACTTGTGATCCGTGACTCCTATAAACCTAGAGCTCTTATACCAACGTGTCATGACCCCGGTTCGCCATCTATGAACCATCGTGGCGGCACCTAGTCTCTACGACTAGGTAAGCCTAAATTACAAGAAAATAACAAAAACTTGCGGAAGTAAAACAATTTAGAAATAGAAACTAAGGAAATAACAGGGTTTAAATGTGTCGCTCGACATATACCATATATAAAGCCCAAAACAATATATCCAAATCCAAGACCCAAAAACCCACGAATCAAATACTAAGAAAAAGAGAAATACAACATAGCTCTAACTCCATAATTTGTCTAATAAGAACTGAAGTATAGAAGAGCTAAATACTAGAAAGTAGGAATAGAAAGGGACTCCTCGGTCTGCGGACACGAAAGATGTACCTCGAAGTCTCTAAGTAGTCGCCTCCCTCAAGGATGGTAGGCCTGAAAAGAACTACCTGGATCTGCACATAAAAAAAATATGCACAGAAGAGGCATGAGTACGCCACAGTGGTACTCAGTAAGTTCCAAGCCTAACCTCGGTCGGGTAGTGACGAGGAAGGTCAAGGCCCTACTGAGGTAAATAAATAATAAAATGATAGGATAAATAAGCAGTATAAATGAGAATCTACAGCAAGAATCTATACATGATAATAAAGGGACAGTAACGGAAATAAAAATAAAGAAAACACAAGGAAATACCGCTCACAAGAAGGATGATAACCGGGAATCTCTTGGTATCCCGAGGATCTCTTAGTATCCTCATCATATACATAAGGGATCTCTTGGTATCCTCAATAAATACACTAGGGATCTCTTGGTATCCTCAATATATATGCCAGGGATCTCTTGGTATCCCGCACCTCAGTCCAGATCATAAATACGTGCAGGGGATCTCCCGAGATGCCGTCCCGTAGTCCAAAATTAAAACACACAGCAGCAGCACAAGAATATCAAAATAAATACTAAGTCCGTAACAAGTAAACAGGTAATTCTAGCCTAACATATTTCACGTAATGCAATTGAGGCAGTTAAAGCAAATAGGCAATTAAGTCAACTAAGCATGTTTTTCTAAACTAACACAGGCTAAGTTTGCAAGTAGAATAAAAACAAATAAGAAAGGGACTCAATTTAAATACTTAAATTAAACCGGATTTTTGCAACAATTAGCTCAAGTACGCACTCGTCACCTCACGTACAAGGCATTTCAATTATCAAGTATCATATCCTAAGGGGAAGGTCCCCCATACAAGGTTAGACAAGCCACTAACCTCGAACCGGCTCAAAATCAACTAGAAAAAACGTTCTTGCCATGAGTATCCAACTCCAAATGGCCCAATTCTATTCAATTCCATTTTATAATATAAATAATACTTCAAGAAGCTGATTCTACAATTAAATTCTAAGCTAATACGCAAAATTATATAAAATGACCAACATGTCCCTCGGGCCCACGTCTCGGAATAGGGTGAAATTTATATTTTTAGAATCCTCACACACACACGAGTCTAATCATATAAACATCTATCAGATCGGATGTCAAAACCCCAATCAAAACTCAATCTCTAGGTCTAAGAACGTTTCCCCCAATTTCTACCAAAATTTCGAAATTAAAGGATGAATTCAAGTGAAAATTCATGGAAATTAGTCTAAACCGAGTAAGAATCACTTAACCAAGTCGCCTAGGTGAAAATCACTTCAAAAATTGTGATCTCCCGAGCTCCCAAGTCCAAAATATGAGTTATGGTCTAAACCCTCGATTTTGGGTTTTAAATTCTTTGCCCAGATGTTTGTTCATTGCGATCGCGAGAAATGGAATACGATCGCGAAGAAGAAAAATGAAGAGCTCCTAGAATGGCCTATGCGAACGCGACCAGATACACGCAATCGCAGAAGAGGAAGAAACGGGCTTACGCATTCGTGAACAAGGCCACGCGAACGCGAAGAGTAAATGGCCACTGAACCATCAGCCCTTAGTTCTACTATGCAAACACGAAAAAAGGAATGTAAACGCGAAGAAGGAAGGGGCAGCACTATGCGATCGCGAAGAAGAAATTGGGCCCCCTCCGGAATTACACTACGCGAACGCAAAAAGAAGGTTGCGATCGCGTAGGAGAAAACCAGATACCAGTAGTTCAGCAATTCAACAAGTTCCAAAAATGACACGTTGAGCATCCGAAACATACCCGAGACCCTCGGGACCTCAACCAAACCTACGAACATATCCCATAACATCATTCAAACTTGTTCCAACCTTCGGAACACCATAAAAAACATCAAAACGCCTACTTTTCATCGAATGCAAGCTTAAAATTTTCAAAAACTCTAAAAACACATTTCTGATCAAAAAGTCTACCAAACCTTGTCTGAATGACCTGAAACTTTGCACGCACATCCCAAATGACATAAAGGAACTACTGCAACTCTCGGAATTTCATTTTGACCCTCAGATCAAAATCTCACTATCGAAGCAGAAACTTCCAAAATTCCAACTTTCGGCTTTCAAGCTTAAATTAGCTAGGGACCTCCAAAACACAATCCGAACACGCTCCTAATCCAAAATCACCCAACAAAGCTAACTAAACCATCAGATTTCCATTCCGAGGCCGTATTCACATTGTTCTGACTACGGTCAATTTCCAACACTTAAGCTCTCATTTAGGGACTAAATGTCCCAAAACTCTGCGAAACATCAAAACCGAACATCCTAGAAAATCAAATTAGCAAAAATAAACTTGGGGAAAGCAGTTAATAGGGGATTAGGCGTTAATTCTTAAGACAATCGGTCGGGTCGTCATAAAATAGGGTGGTTTCTCTTATCTTGATCAGCGGCGCTCAGATTTGGTTTTTAGGTCTTAGGGTCTGTTTCTAGCATGTATTTTTGTTGATGAAGGAGAAGATAGATTCCTTAGGTATTTTCTCACAAAAACAGCTGATTAGTGTGTGTAGGGATCTATGTCTAGTGTCTCGTTTGCTTTATGGCATCTTTTTTAGGTTAGTGGGTATGGGCCTAGGGATTATGGGCTTGGGAATTATGGGCTAGGTCCAAAAATTAGGCGTAAAAATGGGTTGCTTGAGCCCAAGTTTCATTCTTTCCCCGTGAACGAGACTAAAAATACGATCTTATTTATTAATTAATCCTTCTAAGATCCTCGGAGGGCCACTTTGGCTAGTATCTACTGCATTTGGATTTTGCACAATAATGTCACCTGCATCAATAAGCTTCTGGACTGTTCCTTTCAGATGCCAACACTTTTCTATGTCATGCCCCAGGGCGTTAGAGCAATATGCGCAGCTTTGAGAAAAATCAAAATTTTTCGGAAAAGGGTTCGGCATTTTTATCTGAATCGGCTTCAACAAGTCCAATTGCCTCAGCCTTTGGAACAGACTAGCATATGATTCTCCAATAGGAGTGAAAGACTTTTATCTTTGCTGCTACCTTCTCATTTTGTATTGTGGCCTCGGTTGAAACTTTTGCGGTTAGGTGGTTGATATGCTTGAGGAGGAGGGTAAGATATTTTCATAAATGGTGCAGGCCATTGCGGGTCTTATGGGTGTGGATCATATGGCGGTGCATTGTGGATAGGGTACTAGGAAGGTGAGAAATCACTTTGGGGATTTTATGGAGAGAAGTAGCATTGGGGAGGATTATTTGGAGCACGAGGATATCCATGGGATTGATATTGAGGCTGAAAGAGTTGAGCGAGAATGCCCACTGGATCTTGTCGTTAGCAGTGCTCAGCAACATCTTTTCTATTAATGGGAGGACTATCCCCGTCATACAAATAAAACTTTGGCATCTTAAACCCAGCAGGCAGTTCGATGTCAGGAAACAAACAGAAGTCTTTGTAAGCCACACTTATCTGGCTCCTTATCCCTTGCATGTTTCTTAAAGACTGCTCTAAGATTTTCACCTTCCTGGATATCTCATCTTGCTCCACTGTCTTAGCAGGCTTTTCAGTTTCACCGGGAGGCTCAAAATGAGGAGCGTGAGAGTATGGAGCCGAGACCTTGAAAGTTGGTTATGGATCATAGTATTGGGCATTGGGGACTTTGAACACAGTCTCGTTGGAGGATCGAGGAAAAGTAGCTGGAGGAGGATCTACAAGAATATGAGGGGCCAAAGGAGAGGTATATGAGGTGGTTTTGGCGGGTAGAGTGCGAAAAGGTTGTGGGGTGATATCAGCAGCAATGGGAATCGAGATTTGTGGTAGTGATGGGATAGTTGCAGGGTTTTCAGTGTAGTTAGTGGGGAATGAAGGTGAAGGATGCCCCCTGATCCAAGACTGATACATTTCTGCCATCTGTTATTTCAACATTTGGACCTCCCCTTTCAATTTAGACTCCGACTCCACAAACTCCCTCGAAAGGTCAACAACTCTTGTGTCCAAGTCTTTGCTAGCAATGGCTACCTTGCTCTTTGACCTTGTTTTGTATGGATGAATTACCTTAAGAACCACAAACCAACCACCCTTATGCTCAATGAAGATAACAAAAAGGGAACAAAATGGTATCATCCTGTTAGCATTAAGGCATTTAACAGCTAAAAATATCACATTACATGCAATGCACTTAGCAACAATTAATGGTTCTAGAATGATCACTTGGCATCATCTCAATTTGTTCATTTCAATCTTCTCTTTTCTTTCTTTTCTAGAACTTCTTGGCTTGCTCAATTTCCTTCCTCTTTTTTTTCTTCTAATTATCACTATTTCTTTCCTCTCATTTCTCACATCCTATAATTTTACCTCTTTTTTTTTCTTTTTCTCTATTTTTTTGTTTCTTTTTTTATTTTACTTTTTGATTTTTTTGTCTTTGAAAAAAATGATACAATCGAACCCTATGTAGGTTGCCTACGTATCATGACGCTGCATGAATCAGATCTTTGCGTAGTTCGGGAAGACTGGGAATAAAGGAAACAAGCTAATGTTCTCTTTTTTTCTTTTTTCTTGTTTTACCATAATGACTAATCTGACGAGAAAAGAAAAATAAAAGAAACAAATCTCTTTTTTTCAGTTTTCTAGACTTAATGTTCTATAACCTATTCTAAACTCAAGTTTCACGGATTTTTTTTCTTTTTGAAACAGATACTCTATTAAGGAAAAATCCTATAAGAGAAAAATATTTTTGACTCTTTTTTTAAGGAAGAAAATCTAAAAAATAAACCAAAGAAATATATTTTAATTTTCGTTTGATATCCTGAAAGAAAGATTTCTTACCAAAAAATGAACAAGATAAAAAATATTTCAGGATTTCAATTTTTGACTATCTAAGGAAGAAACTCTAAAGATAAACACAAGATGAAATATATTTTTTTTCCTTCTATGTACAATACCCCAAAGTTCTAGTGAAAATAAAAAGATTTTTTTTTTATATATATATTTCCCAATGGAGAACCTTAAGGGAAAATCTTTTTGGATTCTTGGAATTAATACCTTAAAGAAAACTTTTAAAGAGGTACTAAATGACAATTCTCTCTCTTTTTTTTTTTTTTGGAATTTTTAGTCTTAATGTACTAAAAGAAAATATAAAAGCAATTTTCATTTTTAGTTCTATATATTAATTGCCTAAAAGAAAAACCACCTCAAAATTTCTTTCTTTTAAAAAAAAAATTAGGAGTAGTATTTCTAAAGAAACTTCTAATGGAAATATAAAAATGCAAAAATCTCTTTTTTTTGGATTTTTGATGTATAATACATTTTTAAATACAAAAAAAAGTACAGTAACAAAAGACACGACATTACTGTACAAAACTAGAAGGTAAAAGACGACATAAAAAGAAAAACAAACTCAAAACATAAAAAATAAAAACAAAAATAAAAAATCTCCTTAAGCAACTCCTGAATGAGCGATCCTGCCTAGATGGTCCCGAGATGTCTGCCATGCTCAAACTCCGGTAAGTAGACCGACACCTGTATGAGAAAATTAAGAATAAATAAAGTTAAAGACCTAGAACGTTATGTGAGACAACAACACTCCTTACTAAACACATGCAAGATATGATTGAGGCTATTTTTGCAAAATGGCTTATGTGGCTAGAAGTGCAAAATTTGGCTAAGACCCCGCAAAGCCAAGAACCTAAGATTTACTAGGAAGACCGAACCCTATGTGGATTGCCTACGTATCACGCTCTGAAATACGAGAATCAGCTATGCGTAGTTCAGGCAAATTAGATACGGGCGACAATTAAAAACGAACTAATTTAGAGAAAATATTTTTTTTGTCTTTTTCTTTTTGAAAAATAATGAAACATGTAAACTTTTTTGGGATTTTCTTTTCCTTTTTTATTTTTATTTTATATTTTCGGAAAATGATGAAAAAGTGCAAAATCTTTTTTTGAATTTTTCATTTTTTTTCTTAACAAACATGTGATAGAAAACATAATTGGGCCCTACTTGATTTATTTTCACACTTCACCCTCTCTTTTTTTCTTTTTTTTCTTTTTTTTTTCTTTTTTTCTTTTTTTTTCTTTTTTCATTTGCCCTCAACCAAATGACCCTTTTACCCTTGAAGAAATACAACATGTAGCACATAGGGTACATCAAGATGATCTGTTATTTTGGGTACACATATCCTAGATGGACCCAACCTCTGTGTTGAGTCCCCAAAGTCAAAGGTACATGATGCAAACAAACGTGCCTACTAGGGATCCGGCATGAGGTTATGTTATTTTAAGTTTAAACCTGGGGTTGTGTTCTTGACCTGGCTTACCCGAGCAGACAACTCGAGCTGAAGAGAGGGCAATATACTGGGAGCACTAAAGTCTACCTGGCCTTGTTGCTAGCCCAACCTCGTTCTATTTGGTATGACTTATATAGAAAAAGTGGGTCACGCGAACGTGTGCACCATTTTCAGAAGACTCTGAGGGGTGGTGTAAGAAGACAGTTATGTACAATTCAAATAATATCAAAACGGTAAATAGACAGTAATTAGCACAAAAGGTTCACAAAAGACAGTAATATTGACAATAAATAAAGCCAATAAAAAAATTATATTAACAAGCTCGAATTCTGAAGCCCTAACCAAAAGTTCGGGGTTTTGTTCCCCAGCAGAGTTACCAGAGCTATCACATCTCCTTTTTACTACTCTCGGGAGGGTATATAAGGGAGTTTCTTCCAATTTAAGTGACAATTGAAACAGAATTATTTATATTTAAAAAAACAACAGAGTCGCCACTTGGGATAATATATGATGTCCCAAGCCACCACTTTAAAATCCCGAATTGAGGAAGTTTGACTCTATTTATGGTATGCGAACACAGAAATCCAGGTAAGGAATTCTGTTAACCCGGGAGAAGGTGT
Source organism: Nicotiana glauca (assembly GCA_026770625.1). Classification (NCBI taxonomy): domain Eukaryota; kingdom Viridiplantae; phylum Streptophyta; class Magnoliopsida; order Solanales; family Solanaceae; genus Nicotiana; species Nicotiana glauca. The sequence goes on along the minus strand of MU737823.1, from coordinate 45,296 downwards.
TAGGCATTCCCGAGTTTCGTTGTTCTAGCACGATCGCTTTGATGATACTTGGCTTAATTAAATTGTTTAATTACTCATTTTAGAACCTATGTGTATTTACCTCTTTTAATTAAAAACATTATCCTAAAATGAGTCACGCGTATGTGTACTCATTTCGTTCGGCACGTCAAAAATCATGCCACGCGACGTGCCCACAATAGATAACGCTTAGTTATTATTAAGAAAGTTTGTTCAAGCTACGCGAACGCATACCCAGATTTTATTTTTTAGATCGTAATTATGTCATGTTAACATGTCCACAACCACGATGATAGATCAACTTGCGCCTAAAGCATTTTCTACGAATATTCATTTTTAAATATGTAATCCTGTCACGCAAACGTATACATAATCACGATAATAAATTCAAAGCGCACCTAAAGGTTTGCCTACCAGCAATTGATTAATGAAACAAGAATAGAATAGCAACACGGATTATCTTAAGCCAAAAATCTTCCTTCGATTCTTACTAACAAAACCTTATTAACTCTGTGCCAGCAAGAACTCCTTTATTAACTTATTTAACTAAAACGTTATCCAAATATCTCTGAGCAAACTTCTGCTCAAACGTCACTATGACCAAACCCACACAAGTTTTAACTAAATTATCCCATTTGTGCCATATTTTGATGAAATCAATTAGGGGATGATACTAGGAAATTATCACCATTAACAATGGCTTCACCAATGAAACAGAAGACTTACTCTATATCACAAAGTACAGGACACTCCTTCGTACTTACAACTTCAAAGCTTAAATGAATCATCAAAAGATCATCATTAGTATTATACTGATGCCAAAAGTATGAAATTAGAGACAGAAAATCAGCAGTAGCAGCCTAAAAAGTAATGCACCATTTCTTTATGAATGGATTGAACCAGTTAATAGATATAAGATTACGAATAAGAAAAATAGGCTAAAATGGGGAATCAAATTGCAGACAAATAATCAAGCATAGAAACAATTGGAGTGCATTCCATCTTCACCCAACATCCACAAGAATCACAATAAACATTCAAGAGGCAGAGTAAGAATTAGACATGTAGTTGAGCTTTTCCAATTACAAATTTCCTCCGAACAATATATGCAAAAGATGCCGACAGCAAAACATAACTAAACTCTGAATAGTATATGCAAAAGACGACGACGGAAACTCGAACTACGAGCGACAACCTTGACGAACTCGGCTCAATTAAACCTTCTCATTTTCGAATTCAGATCTGATTGTTCCCCTCTTCGTCCCCTTTGTATATGTGTGTGATTGGATCTGGGTGTTCTTGATGGTGGGGGGCTAGCTCGTTCTCTCTATTTTGTCCAAGAGAAGGAGACAGTGAGTCTTTTTGAGGTTATGCAACTGTGTCTGGCTGAATAGAGGGGTCAGTTAGTTATGAGTTGCAGAAGTAGGGACGACTAGAAAATGGATGTTTTGGGCGTGTTCTTGTCGTGGTTGCGATATGAAGAAGAAGAGAAGTCTAGGCTGGGGTTCAGATCCTAAAAATGGTTGAGTCTTCTCTAGGTTGTCGTTGTTTTTCCTTCAGAATAAGCCATGGAAATGGCTGCTTCTTCTCTCACGAAGAAGACAAGTTGCTCCGGGGTGGGGTCTTTAGGTGTCACCGGTGTCACACCTCCTCTTTACTTGCGCCCCGCAAGGGAGTAGAGGGAGTTTTTCCAGTTAAAGGACAATCGAACGGGATTTTATTAAAGAATCAGAGTCGCCACTTAGGAGATTTATGGTGTTCCAAGTCACCATTTTTAATCCCGAATCGAAGAAAAGAATGACTCTGTTTAACAGTCCACGAACCAGAAATCTGGATAAGGAATTCTGTTAACCCGGGAGAAGGTGTTAGGCATTCCCGAGTTCCATAGTTCTAGCACGGTTGCTCAACTGTCATGTTCGGCTTATTTATCTAATTTTATACATGTTGAACCTGTGTGCAAATTTTAACTCTTTACCGCTTTTAATAGTGTTATTTTTTAAAAGAGAATTGCAACATCGTGAAAACGTGTCTTGAACCACGTCACATCAATGTACCCGTGGTTGTTGACACATGTCGACTCCATTGAGTGGGATTTGGGTCACATAAATGTGCACCCGAGTTTAGGAATGTAATGTTATTAAAAATACGCGCCTAAAGAGACTAACACATCATTATTTTGAGGAAGGCCCTGAAATTCGCTAAATGACCCGACCTGAAATCTAAGTGTTTTAATATATACATTTAACAAGGGCCCCACAATTTATGTGTTTTATTTGGCGAGGCTCATCTCGTTTATTATTTGAAAGGCAAACCTAAAAGAAACTATAACTATCTACTTAATTTTTCTCTAAAGAAGAAAGCCTAATTAATTAACATGCTTGAAAAGGCCCTAACTATTTAGTTATTAGATGAAAACTAACGCAAACGAAAAATTGCACTCGAACTTATACCAAGGGATAGTTAGTCATAGGCCTTGGCCCAGGTCCCTACGAAGACATGCATCTGACTGGACCTGGGTCGTTCACTGGAGTGCTAAGGCCCGAAAACCTTGTAAATAGGTTAATTCATTAAACCAAACGGATCCGCAATTTTAACTATATTGGATGCTTATTGAAATTACTCTACATTAGTGCAAGTGTGTTTAAAAATTTACAAATAGGTGACAAATTATCCTATTATCAAAGTGACAATCAAATTGGATACCTGAATCCTCTTATCCAATGAAGCGTAAACTGAGGAATCAACTTAACATTTTTTTTTGCAAACTTGTTTTAAGCCTTCACGCAAGGCATGCTCAATTTCTTCTAATGAATTTTAATGTTTAGATCATGAAGATAGCAATGTTGATTTCTAATTTCTACTTACATTCCTATTTCACTGAATTTCGAATCAATGTTGACAGCATAGCTAAGCATTTCAACTAACTCAAATTACTACTAACTACAAAGTTCCCAGACTCATTGGAAGTAGCTAATCAACTTAATAGTTCTCGACTTAAAACAGCCCCAAAATTATTACAGAACTTAATTATATTGACTAACCAGTTAAACAAAGAAAAATTATCTAACTATGACAGAATTATAGAACCTTCAAAAATAGCCAGGAGTTAATCCATGACAGTCCAATACACAGCCCAATTAAACAAAATATAACAATGCATTTAAGCAGAAACAGGCGACAATTAAGCATAAACAAGCTTCCATTTCATTTCCCTTTCGCAAACTGGGAGTCTACATAGGAAGTGTACCTGGATAATGGAAATACAAGAAGAAAAAGGAGTAGTCAGCAACAGCAGATAACACAACAACAACAACAACAACAACGGTTCACCAACAGCAGCAGGTGAAGCAATTAACACTGCTTAGAATCCAGAAAAACTCAAAACCCAGCTTTAAAAACCCACACAGCAATAGATCAGACTCAAATAAATCACCAAACACCTTCAAATGCCCTAAACACCCAAGTATAGAACAGAAACAGGGAGGTTTAAATTGTTTCTGATCTCAGGATCAATGTAACAGTGTTACAGGGACAGGCTGGCTACCTAAGACTAATTCCAAGCTCTTCTCTAACTGATTAAGGACTGACCAAGAAGAGAACTTCGGAGAACTGATTGCCTCTTTCAAAAGACTTATACTGTTCGTTCAAATATGACCTCTGAAGAATGATTTTCCAAAAAAAAAACCTTAACTCTATCCAGACCCCTCCTATTTATACCCAAAAAACTGAAACCCCCCACAGCCTTGAAACCCTTAAACTAATCCCAGACAACCTTCTGCCCATCCCTCTTTTTTCCCCATTACTACATGTTTTCTTGTTTTAATCACTTGTTATGGGTAACTTATACTTGTTTAATCAACTTCCCATGTTACTAGGCCTTGTTCCCCACTATCATTAGACAACTCATTAGTTTAATGGTACCTAAATACCCTTACTGTCAGACCACTAACACTAACCATTTTCAAATCTTTTAAATTCCCAAAATACCCCTGAAGAGGGGGTACAGGGGATTCGAGTAGCCTTGAACAAAAACAAATAACTATAAGAAAACTAACTAATCGACAAAGCCGTTTAAATCGATTCAGCAATTATAACAATGACAATCGACAACAAATAGAAACAATGATGAAACTGGACCAAATAAAAGGTCTGATGGAGAAGGAGGAAAGTAATGAACAAAAGACGAATTACAATGAAAAGTAAACAGGTAAATCTCACGACCCATTTTGCCTAACCAGGTCATGATGGCGCCTAACACCACAGCTAGGCCAGCCAACTGCGAAAGTTTTGATTAAGTCTCAATTGTAAATTAATCAACCAAATATACTAGTGTTTTTTAAGTAAATAAACGAAACTAGCAAGATCATACATTACTGACATAGTCATACAAACCCCAAACTAAATGTTCTCTACAGTGTGTGCCAGAACCCGATGTCACTAGCTACGGGCGACCAGTAGAGTATACACAAAAATATACAAAACACTGTCCTACTGTCTGAATCAGAATAGACAGAAAATCATAAATATAGGAAAAGGACTCCTTCAGCTGCGAA
>MU737823.1:20565-32953 GCA_026770625.1 Nicotiana glauca | reverse complement strand
CATTTAGCAACAAGTACTCAACACGAAACCTAAGGGGACAATTCCCTCTTACAAGGTTAGAAAGGAGACTCACCTCGCTCCGAAGCGCGCTTTCAACCACAAGACTAGGCTCCAAGCTCAATTCGAAGCCGAACAAGCACCAACTAGTTTAAATAAGGCAAGAACTAATCAATAATTACTCACAAGGTTGAATTCTAGCTAATTAAGTGATTTCCCAATCTTTCCCGCAAGTTTACTAAATTCCGACCCCGGGCCCACGTGTCCAGATTCCGAGATTTTTGAGGAAATTATTCTCTATATCCGAAGGGTTACTAATACGTAAATTTTAGTTCATAACACAACTAATTAGGTGGTCCATAGTTTCTCCAAAACCCTAGGTCTAGCCCTAACCCTTGATTTTATTTGATGTTCTTGGTGTTAAATCTACCTAATGTTCATGTATTTAAGCTAAGAACGAGTGGGGATCACTTACCTCAAAATGTTATGCTGAAACTTCCCCTTTTGAATCACCAAATTCGCCTAAGAGTTGAGAGAGATATGGGGGAAATGAGCTTAAGCTCGAATTAAATGAGGTTCTGACCCCCTATGATTTCCGCTTCTGCGGGTTCCGCTTCTGCGGAAAGGGGCCGCTTCTGCGGAAATGGGACAAAGGGCCTGGGCCGCTTCTGCGGTCCCTTACTCGCTTCTGCAATTCTGCTTAAGTAAAAATCCCACCGCTTCTACGGTTAGGGCCTGGTGCGGATGGACCGCTTCTGCGGTCGGGGGTCCGCTTCTGCGGTTTCCCCTTGGCCTATCCCTTTCCGCTTCAGCGACTAGACGACCGCTTCTATGGTCTCGCTTCTGCGGTCCAAGAGCCGCAGAAGCGGTTATGACATAAGCAGCAGATGTTGCTCCCTTTCAATTTCTAGCTTCGCTCGAACCTCGACCATTTGACGCTCGGGGCTCCCGAGCCCCGCCCGAGCATACCGACAAGTCTGAAATCACGAGGCGGACCTAGTAAAACCTTCGGAACACCAAAAACAGTATTAAACCACGGAACGGGACCCCAAAACAAAATAATTAAATCTAATGAACTTCAAGTTCTTAATTTCCTACCAATGGGTCAAAATGCCCTTAAACTACTCGGATTGACACCAAACTTTACGGGTAAGTCTTATATGATATTTCGGACTTGTACCAAGTGTCGGAATCGAAATCCGACCCCGATACCTGTAAAAATAATAATTTCTTAGTTTATTTTATTCTTTGAAACTTAACTTAAAAATTTTTATGAAAAATTCCATTACTCGGGCTAGAGACCTCGGAATTCGATTCCGGGCATACGCCCAGGTTCTATATTTTCCCACGGACCCTCAAAAATTGCCGGATCGTGATTCCGGGTCCGTTTTCCCAAAATGTTGACCGAAGTCAAACTTGGCCTATTTAAAGATATTAAATGAAGCGAATAGGCTTATTCTTGCCCGAAATTCTTCTAACTTCTGAACCACCCGCCCTCGCAAGTCATAATTCAGCTAAAGCAAATGCAGAAAGGATTATTTTAAGGGAACGGGGTTCGAGAATGCAAAACGACCAGTCGGGTCGTTACAGTAAACAACAACAAAAATGGAAAATAAGAGAAAAAACAGAAGAAATACCTCAGACACAGAAATCACATGGACTCCGTTCAGTCGAAGCTTTGACTCAAATTTTTGAGGCCAAAACGGACCTTAATCGAGTGTTCTCGACTAAGAACACTTGACTAAGGTCGATTGTGACCTCAAATTCTTTTTTGGTTCTTCTAGGGCTCGTTTGTTCGATTTAAGATTCGACAGGCTTGGACAAGATTCGAACAAATCTGGTATGGGATTAAGGACAAGGGTGGTCTGGTGGTCAACTGGTGTTGATTTGGGACAGTTTAGGGTTGGCGCCGCCACCGGGGAAATTTGTGGCGGCGCTAGTATTCATGCCTTCAAACTGAAATTCGACGAATCCTAGGTTGATTCGAGGTAAACTGATGGTGGTTTTGGGATGAGGGTGGTGTAGGGTGGTATGATGTTAATTTGGGGTAAAACAAACGAGCTAGGGTTTTTGGGCTAATCTTCGATTGAAGATTTGAAGATACTGGTGATGATTCGAAGGTGATGGAGTGGGGATTTGGAATGGGGAGGTCGAGGGGAGTTTAGGGTGTAAAACTGGTGGGGTTTTGTGACTGACCGCCGCTGTGGGCGATTTTCGGCGGGCGGTCAGCGGTGGTTTGCGGTGGTGGGATTTGGGGTCGTCTCTGAGGCTTAGAGACGACAAGGGGGGTTTGGTTTGGGGGGATGTGGGGTGAGGTTTTAGGCTTATATAGTGGGTAGGGGTTTTAATCCCGGCTGTTGGATCAATAACGATCAACGGCTTGGATCAGCTGATTAATTGAAACGACATCGTTTCAATATCTTTGATACCGGATTGGTCTCTGATGGGAATGGATCGGGTGAGAGAGGAGTAATCCAGACCATTCGATCAAACCAATCAATCGGCTTGGATCACCTGGCCAAATACGACATCGTTTGGATATATCTAGGGGCGGACTGAACCGTTCGATAACACGAGATCGACGATCCAGATTCAATTGCCCTTGACGGCATCGTTTTGGGTAGTTGCAGATGGACCGGATTGGGTTTGTGCTTGGGCCTGGGTTGGGCGTTTTATTCGGTCCTGATTTAATATTTTCTAACTGACCCAGCTCTGATTTTTCTCTTTATTTCATTTCTTCTTTTTCTTTTATTTTTCTTTTTTAGTTCCTAATTGCCAAAATTCTAAATTAAATTGTAAAAACCAAAATTAGCTTAAGAAATACTAATTAACCCTTAATAATAATTATGACACAAAATTAAATACAAAGAAAATCACACAATTTGACATTAGACACTAAAATGTGAAGTACATTATTTTTCGGTTTTCATTTTTGTAAAGCAAACTCAATTACTCCTAATTGTAGAATTTAATCCTAAAATGCGACATATTTTGTATTTTCATTGATTTAACAAATAAACATGCACGGACAAATGCAAACAATAAAAAGAAAAATAACACAAAATCCACAACAATTGTAAACAAACAAAATTATTTTATTTTGAATTTTCTGGGAGTAGTTCTCGTGAGGCAAAAATCACGTGCTCACAGCTGCCCCTCTTTGTTCGAAAACACGAAGAGTTTTCGTGCAAAGATAAAGTGAGCTGATACGGATGATTTTTGCTCGTTTGACTACTCCGTGTGAAGCATTTTTTGAAAGTTTTGACCGAACCTTTGCTTCGAAGGTTTCCTACATATCCCTGGTTAAAAGAGAATCAGGTCAATGTAGTTCGGGAAGTCTTGGTAGCTGGGACTACCGTGGAACTGTGATCTTGCTGTTACTGCTGTTGCTGTTGCTGCTACTGCCTACCGACCTCCTTATTACACCATGCTAATACAGAAAATACGAAGCTAGACTAAATTAGTCCATGAATTACAAAATCTTATCTAGATCTTCAACTTGCTCTTCATGTGTCTCTTGTTGCCTTGTTTCCTCTGATGTTTCTTCATCTCTGACTTGACTGGTAATATTCCCTTCTTGTGAATCATTTTTCCTTCGATTTCTGAACTTGAATTTATACTGGGGATTTTTGTCGTAACCTTCCGCTCTCCCGGCGGGCTACTGGCTTATTGAATTAAAAGGTACGCCTTTCCGCTCTTCCGGCGGGCTCCTGACTTCAAAACTTGAATGTATTCCTCTGTTATACGGGCGGGCTCCCGACTTCAACTTCAACTTAAAATTTATTCCTCTGTTATACGGGCGGGGCTCCCAACTTCAACTTCAACTCGAAATGTATTCCTCTGTTATACGGGCGGGCTCCCGACTTCAACTTCAACTCGAAATGTATTCCGGCTCCCGGCTTCAACTTCAAGTCGAAATGTATTCCTCTGTTATACGGGCGGGCTCCTGACTTCAACTTCAACTCGAAAGATAACACCTCCGTTCTCCAGGCAGGCTCCTGACTTCCATTACAACTTAAAGAATAATACCTCCATTCTCCAGGCGGGCTCCTAACTTCATCTATAACTTAAAATACAATACCTCATCAACTTAAAATATAATACCTTTATTCTCCAGGCGGGCTCTTGACTTCATCAACAAATTAAACTGCATTCTATTTCCGTTGTTCCTTCTTGCCTCCTTCAAAACTACTTCCCTCAAAATTGGTGTTTCATTCCTCTGAAAACTGCTGGGGATAGCACTGGTGTTTCACAAAAATATGTTATCTTCCTCCTTCAAAGACTACTTCGCTTAAAGCTGGTGTTTTCCTTCCTCTAGAAATACTTCTTTTAAAACTTGTGTTATCTTCCTCCCCAAAGAATTGCTTTCTTTAAAACTTGTGTTGCCTTCTTCCAAAAACTACTGGGGATAACACTGGTGGGGAATTATCTTTCTTCTTTCCTCGAGTGGGTACCCGACTTCCGGAAAATTTTCAAAATGAAAGAAAACTTTCTGCCCCAGTTTGATAATCTTCCTTGTGGCATGCCTTTCCTCCATCAATAACATTTTTGTCCCTGCTTCAAATCAAAGAAAATTTTGTTAGTTTAAAACGATGGTGAGTGGTCGTGCCACTCCTGCTGGGGATGGTTTTTCCTTTTCCCTCTTTTCCCTGCTCCGCATTGTCTGACCATCTTGAAACTTGGTCAATAATCCGCCGGGGATGCTCCTGTTTCTTGGCGATTCTTTATTCACCAACTTCTCGACTGTTGTTTTCCACTTTTACTCCATACTCTCTCGAAATCTTAGACCAATCCATCATTTGGTCTTGCCACGACATCTTTCTCGTCCCCATCACACTATCGGAATTTGTTGGGGATGATGTTATTCGTTGGGGATGATATTCCTTCTGGTCTTACAACGACATCTTTCTTGTTCCACTACACTTATCTTCGGCCTGGCCTATCCAAATTTCACTTTGCACCATATTGGAAACTGGTAGTAGGCTCTAAAAATTCTTCTTAAAAACAAATCACCACTGAAAAATCTTTAAACAAAAGAAATGAAAAACGATGACTTCAAGAGATAGAAAAAGAAAAGTCTTTCTGAACAACTGGGGAGAAGAAAAAGGAAAGGGACTCATCTGAACGGTATAACCAAACCCAATGATCATGTCGTGCATTCTGGATTAACCAACCCAGTCTATCAACCTTTCTGATGGCCTTACTTTGCATTTCAAAGGTCCCGCAACCCAACACTTTTGTCGAATCCGCATCATTGTTCTGCTTGATGCCTCGACGGATCCTTTCCGTCAATCTTATCTTGTTTTGCCCCTTTTTAACTCCTTGTTGCCTCATAGTGCCCTTCGAGGGGTTTTCACTATTAAGACTCTCTCATTTCTCTCAACTCCCGTCGCCTTATGGTGCCTGTGAAGGTTTTCACCGATAAGACTCTCATTTTATTTCTCTCAGCTTCCGTCGCCTTATGGTGCCTATTAAGGTTTTCAACGATAAGACTCTCTCATTTTATTTCTCTCAACTTTCGTCGCCTTCTGGTTCCTGTAAAGGTTTTCACCGATAAGACTCTCTCATTTTATTTTTCAGTTGGGGATTGGAGTGTTACCGATAAGACTCTCTCTGCTGGGGATTCTTTTGGACTATCAATTCTCTTCAGCTTATGATCCTCTTTCTGCTGGGCATCAAAGTGTTATTCCCGACTTCCATTCGCCTGACTTGGCACTTCTCGGATACTGATCGGGAGGTCTTTTTTGGAGATCAATATGGGTTTTTGTGTGTGGCTAACAGAAAAGTGTGTCAAGAGTTCAAAATAATTTTGATGGGCAAAACATTACAACTCTTGGAATCAAACTTCTTTCCCAAAATTACAAATACAACTTCTGCCCCAGTTTTCTTGCTTGGGAATTTTTTTTATTTTTGTTGCACTATGACCGAGCTGTGAGGCGCCTACGTATCCTCTTTGAGGAATCAGGTCGAACGTAGTTCACACACGATTCCTTTGTTTTTCTTGTGACTTTTCTTTTGTTTTGTTATTATTTTTTCCTTCTTTTCTTTTCTTCTTTTCTTCTCTTTTTTTTCATTTCCATTAATGATTCCAAAAGAGGGATATGAAAGAATAAATAAGGCTCAAAGGGGGAAGCAAAGGTTAAAGTGTTTGGATAGTAGAAAAATTGTCTCCGTCATTTCATTCTCTGATACAATGCCAAGTACAAACAAACAAACAACAATTAAAATCAAAGAAATCATACATAATATCTTTGACTGCGTCAGAATTGATAGCCATGTCGATACATCTTCCCTCAACATCTATCAAACATAAAGCGCCATTGGATAACACTCTGGTCACAATGAATGGTCTTTTCCAGTTCGGGGCGAACTTGCCCTTTGCTTCGGCCTGATGTGGCAGGATTCATTTCAACACTTGCTGCCCCACTTCAAACGTTCTGGGACGCACCTTCTTACTGTATGCTCTTGCCATTCTATTTTGATACAATTGGCCATGACATACTACTGCCAATCTCTTTTCATCAATTAAGCTCAACTGCTCCAAACAGGTTTTGACCCACTCATTATCATCAATATCAGCCTCAGCGGCAATTCGGAGATACGGAATTTCAACCTCTGCTGGTATCACTGCTTCAGTTCTGTATACCAATAAATAAGGAGTTGCACCTACTGAAGTACGAACAGTAGTGCGATAATCCAACAATGCAAATGGTAACTTTTCATGCCACTGTCTGGACCCTTCTACCATTTTCCTTAATATCTTCTTTATATTCTTATTGGCTGCCTCAACCGTTCCATTCGCCTTGGGACGATACGGGGTGGAATTACGGTGTGTAATCTTGAACTGTTGACATAATTCTCTCATCAAACTGTTGTTAAGATTAGCACCATTATCCGTGATGATCACCTTTGGGATCCCAAACCTACAGATGATATAGGAATGAAAAAAATCCACCACTGCTTTCTTGGTTACCGACTTGAAAGTTTTAGCTTCAACCCACTTAGTGAAATAATCGATGGTTACTAGAATGAACCTATGACCGTTGGAAGCTACCGGCTCGATAGGTCCAATGACATCCATGCCCCATGCAACAAAGGGCCACGGTGCTGACATTGTGTGTAATTCTGTCGGCGGCGAATGAATCAGATCTCCGTGTATCTGGCATTGATGGCATTTTCACACGAAGCTGATACAATCTCGCTCCATAGTGAGCCAATAATACCCTGCTCGAAGAATCTTCTTTGCCAATACATATCCACTCATATGTGGCCCGCAGACTCCATAATGCACCTCTGTCATAACTGTCGCGGCTTGACTGGCATCTATGCATCTTAGCAATCCCAAGTCCGGTGTTCTTTTGTACAATAGCCCTCCACTGAGGAAAAATCCATTTGCCAACCGCCGAATGGCTCTCTTTTGATCTCCTGTGGCCTGCTCCGGGTATATCCCCATCCTGAGGTACTTATTGACATCATAGAACCATGGTTCTCCATCCAGTTCTTCCTCGATCATGTTACAATAAGCATGCTGATCACGAACCTGAATGTGCAGCGGGTTAACATAAATTTTATCCGGATGGTGCAACATTGATTATAAGGTGGCCAAAGCATCGGCAACCTCATTATGCACTCTCGGGATGTGCCTGAACTCCACTGATCGAAACCGTTGACACAGATCGTGCAAGCATTATCGATATAGTATGAGCTTCAAATCCCGTGTTTCCCATTCACCTTGAATCTGATGTACCAGGAGGTCCGAGTCTCCCAAGACCAAAACATCCTGGACATCTATGTCTGTAGCTAATCGTAAGCCCAAAATGCATGCCTCGTACTCCGCCGTGTTGTTGGTACAATAGAACCGTAGCTGAGCCGTAACAGGATAATGATGCCCTATTTCAGAAATAAGTATCGCTCCTATTCCAACTCCCCTTCGCATTTGCAGCTCCATCAAAGAAAAGCTTCCATCCTGGTTCTTCAGTCAACTCCAACTCGTCGACATGCATCACTTCCTCATCAGTAAAATACGTCCTCAATGGCTCATATTCTTCATCGACCGGATTCTCGGCCAAGTGATCCACCAACGCTTGTGCTTTCATCGCAGTCCGAGTCACGTAAACAATGTCGAACTCCGTAAGCAAAATCTGCCACTTCGCCAATCTCCTTGTGGGCATAGGCTTCTAGAAAATATACTTCAATGGGTCCAGACGAGATATGAGGTAAGTAGTATAAGATGACAAATAATGCTTCAACTTCTGTGCCACCCAAGTTAGGGCGCAACATGTCTTCTCAAGTTGAGTGTACTTAACCTCATAAATCATAAACTTCTTGCTGAGATAATAGATGGCCTGCTCCTTCCTTCCTGTGATGTTGTGTTGCCCCAGTACACAACCAAATGAATTCTCCAGGACCGTTAGATAGAGAATCAACGGTCTTCTTTGCTCGGGTGGAACCAACACAGGTGGATTCGATAAATACCCTTTTATCTGGTCAAATGCCTCCTGACACTCTTCCGTCCATTCTATTGCAGCATCTTTCTTGAGTAACCAAAAAATGGGTTCACAAGTCGCGGTGAGTTGAGCGATAAACCTACTGATATAATTTAACCTTCCCAACAAACTCATCACTTCGATTTTGTTCTTCAGAGGTGGCAACTCCTGAATGGATTTGATCTTTGACGGGTCTAACTCAATGCCTCGCCTACTAACTATGAATCCTAACAACTTTCCAGATGGAACACCAAATGCACATTTAGTAGGTTGAGCTTAATATCGTACCTTCGAAGTCTTTGGAAAAACTTCCTTAGGTCTCCTACGTGGTCTGCCTGATGCTTGGATTTTATAATCACATCATCCACGTATACCTCAATCCCTTTGTGTATCATATCATGAAACACAATAGTCATTTCCCTCATGTACGTTGCTCCAGCATTCTTCAGATCGAATGGCATTACCCGATAGCAATAAGTTCCCCACGGCGTGATGAAAGCCGTCTTTTCCTCATTTTCCTCATCCATCAGAATCTGATGATACCCAGCATAGCAGCCCACGAATGATCCGATCTCACATTTGGCATAATTATCGATCAAAATATGGATGTTGGGTAACGGGAAGTTATCCTTTGGGCTTGCTCTGTTCAGGTTGCGATAATCGACACATACCCTGATTTTTCCGTCTTTCTTCGGTACTGGAACCATATTAGCCAACCAACTAGGATATCGAGTAACTCGAATAACCTTCGCATTCAGCTGTTTGGTTACTTCTTCACACTCATGTCGGTTTTGAACTTCCTCAATTTCTGCTTGATAGGAGGGCATGCGGGGTCAGTGGGCAATTTGTGAACCACTAAATCGGTGCTCAAACCTGGCATGTCGGCATATGACCATGCAAAAACATCTTTGAACTCAATAAGTGCTTTGATTAATTCTTCCCTGATGTTTGGTTCAATGTGGACGCTTATTTTAGTTTCCCGAATGTCATCTGCATCCCCCAGATTGATGGCGTCCGTGTCATTTAAGTTGGGCTTGGGTTTCTCATCAAATTGGCTTAATTCTATGTTAATTTCTTCGAAGGCTTCATCCTCATCGTATTCCGACTCCTCATCATATTCTACCTCTTGCACTATTAGCTCGGAGTCAGATTGATTTTTTAGACTAGGCTGAAGACCCGTCGTACATGCCATGTCATTAAGACCGGCATAAAGAGAACTGTTCAGAAAAGAAAAGAAGAAAACTAAATTAAAATAAAATAAGGAGTAAAGAAGAAACTTTCATTGATTGAAGTACAGGATAACAAGGTTTTCACACTTTGATGAGTACAAAATAAAAGCAAACTGGATTACAACCCTGGAATAATCCAGCTAAACATGAAGGAAAATTAAAGCCTACTACCAAGACTCCCTTCGCATGGGAAGAGGAGTGGGTGTCCAATTGTTGATCTTCGCCTTAGGCCCTACTAACTACACATCCGCCTTGCTAGATCCTTCCCCAGCTTCTACCATGTTGACTTCGGCAAATAATCTTTCAAAACTTTCATCCAAATCCCCATTTACACCCATCAGTGACCCGAGACTTTTTGGGGCCGACAACTTTCTAACACTTGACCTGACAAATGATCTGGAAAGACGCGGCGCCGACTTGGGAAGAACCCAGACTCTTTTCTTCAACTTGCGGGCCCGTGTGACATCTGCTGTTGTAGGCTGAACCCCAACCCAAAGGTATCCAGATTTTTGGGCAAAGAAACTGGTTGAACAATACCCTGAAGATCAACCCCTAAGCCTTTGCCTGGTATAAACCCATTACTCAGCATCTCCGACACTATCATAAAAGCCGCAACCGTTATTCTGGGAAGTGGGATATTTTCACCCTCGGGAACCTTATCCACTAAAACCGTATCGAAAACCTGGTAAACCCACGGCCCCTTGTCGTCATCAGTCTCTATGAAGGGAACGATGGCATCATTTATGGCGCATGTATTGTCTTCCCCATGTACCATGATCTCCTTTCTATCCTACTCAAATTTGACCATCTGATGCAATGTAGAAGGCACTGCTTTGGCTACGTGGATCCAAGGTCTCCCCAACAGAAGATTATACAACACTGCCACGTCTATCACTTGAAATTCCATGGTGAACTCGATCGGACCAATTGTCAATTCCAGTATGATATCACCCACTGTGTCAGTACCACCCCCATCAAAACCTCAGACGCAGACGCTGTTCTTGTGAATCCTGTCATCATCAACCTTCAGTTTTCTCATCAAAGGACAAATATTTACGCTGGACCCATTATCAATCAGTACTCGGGTGACCACCGAGTCTTCGCACTTCACGGTCAGATAGATAGCTTTATTGTGCTCGGTACCCTCCACCGACAATTCATCGTCAGAAAATGTCACTCGGTTCACCTCAAAGATTTTGTGCACTATTTTCTCCAAATGGTTCGCATGGATCTTATCCGGAACGTGGGCTTCGTTCAGAATTTTCATCAATGCCCGGCAATGGTCGCTTGAATGGATCAACAATGATAGCAATGAAATCTGTGCTGGGGTCTTCCTCAACTGCTCCACAATGGTGTAATCTTGTGCCTTCATCTTCTTCAAAAATTCCTCTGCCTCTTCCTCCGTCACTGGCTTCTTTATTGCTGCAGGATTGGCCTTTCTTAACTCTGCAGGAGCAAAACACCTTCCCGAACGAGTTGGACCTTCGGTTTCACACACTTCTTCCATAACCTCTTTCCCCTTATACATCACCGTCACTTGATTGTAGCTCCACGACACAACCTTTTCACTGATTATTGGCAACTGCATTACCGGTTTGATGATAACTGGTTCTATGTGAGCCCCTTTCACTACCACGGATGTGCTTGACACCCCCTGCATCACTACCTTGACTGGCTCAGGTTTCTTCGCAGCAATAGACGACCTTTTCCCCATCACCACAACTGGCTTGGTGTCTCCACTTTTTAGCTGTACCACTGCCTTCTCATTGGTTAGTTTTTCCTTGGGACTAGCTTCACTGGCCCGGATCATCATTACTGTTTGCGAGGGCTTCTTAAACTCCCCTCCCTTGTGCACTAGTTCGATCATGTGGGCCTCATGGTGCGCTGGCAACGGATTCTAATTGATGTTTGGTGCTTCTAGAGCCTGAACCTCGATCATGTTTGTATCAATAAGGTCTTGCACGACAGTCTTCAACTTCCATCATTTCTCAGTATCATGTCCGGGGGCCCCTGAACAATATTCACAGCTCACTAAATGGTCCAGATTTCTGGGAAGGGGATTTGGCAATTTGGGCTCAATAGGATTCAACAGTCCTAACTTCCTCAATTTGTGGAAAAGAGTAGTATAGGTTTCTCCCAGCAGAGTAAATGTTCTTTGCTTCTACATCCTCTCATTCCTGAAAGCTTGATTCCCACGGAAGCCTGACCCTGGAGGATTTCTATAGGCCCTTGGGGGTGGATATGTATTTTGTGGGGGTGGGTATGTATTTTGGGGAGCCGGTGCACGCTATTGCTGGTGCACCAGAGGTTGGGTGTATTTTTGGGCATGATGGACGGAAATACGTGGCTCTGGTGGTGGGTAGTAGGGTTGTGGAGGGTTATTGTGAGCACGTGATTTTTTTCCTACATGAAAATAACTCCTAAAAATAGACCAAAATAATTTTAATTGATTTTTAGGTGTTTTTTCTTTTTTTAGTTGCATTTTTAATATTTTTAAAATCAGTAGAAAAACCATAAAAAAAAGTGTCACATTTCAATTTCATGCCACCTTAGGTTTAATTTGCATTTAGAAATTAATTACATTGAGTTAATTGTGCTATTAATCAAAAATCACAAAAAAATGATTTTTTTTACATAGTTAGATAATTAGCTCAATTTTACAATTTGAATTAATTT
>MU737821.1:130130-165161 GCA_026770625.1 Nicotiana glauca | reverse complement strand
ATTCCATCAATAGGGAAAGTCACTACCTTAGCCTTTTTTTCTCATATTTGTCTACAACTCTAGTTATTAGTTATACCTTGTTATTTTTATATAATTTTAGTTTATAAAGAAACCTCAACAGAGATTCAAAAAGTATTTGGAAGCTAGTTCTGAGAATTGAGTGGGTCTAAAGGTAGCAGTTGTTAGGTTGACTCTCTGTGGATTCGATCCTGGGCGTAATACTCGAATTTTATTTGCAACGTCCGCAGAATCCTATTTAGAGGATATACTTGGGCGTGATCACTCTCCAAACCTTAATCCAGCCGCCGTCCAATTCCATCGCCGGCGATGGTAGCGCCGGTGTCCAATCCCTTCCAAATGAACACCTTAACACCACCTCATCTCCTACATCCTGTATCCATGGTCAGAATCGTTCGAATACATCCCAAGCCCTTCGAATCCTCTTTTGAAGTTATGAACCCTAGCGCCGCCCTGATTTTCCAATGGTGGCCCCGTCTCTGTTTAGCCCTAAAATTTCACCAGACCATCCTTATACCTTGTTTAACATCAGGCCCAAACCGTTTCCCTTCGAACACTCACACAGCCTCTGTAATTTTAAATCTTAAAACCTGGAACCCTAGTTTGTGCATCTTTTCCTTCTCCCGATTTCTCACGGAGTTGAAGCTCGATTTGGGCCATGAAATGATATTGTTCATGTGTTCTGGGTGAAGAACAAATGACTAATATCATTTCGGGGCTTGAATCAAATGTATGCCGTGGTCAAGTTCAAATTGGTAAGTCCTCTCAATTGTTTATCTCACTTCATATTAGGTTCAAACCAGTTGAATCCCAATCCTTTTCTATTTCATCTAGTTTGCTTCCCTTGGTTCTGTGTTAGCTGTGCTTGATTTTTTTATTTGCCTGTTTCCCTTAGTTTTTAGATGATAAATTTTTATTTATTTTACTGATAGCATGTTATGATTTAATTTTGTATTTGTTCTATGCTTACCCGTATTGAATTTCATAATTTTTGGTTAAATTTGTTAAGTATAATTGTGTTCATCTCAGTTAATTTTTGATTTAGTATAACTGTTTCAGTTAGTCCACTAGAGTTAATTTCAATTAGTCTAGTTGTTTGGATTTAGTTAATCAGCTCCTAGGCTTATAGGTTTAATTGACTATGGTTAAGGGGTTGGGTCAGTTAGGTGAAGTTGGTAATTTCAGGGAGTTCAGGGATAGTTTAGACATTTAGAATTGCATAAAAACATGATAGATACAACTGGAATTCACTAGGATCTTCTAGAATGGGTCTTAAGTTTGAAATTCAGAAAAATAGGTGTACTTGCTTGAGAAACAAGTCAATAAGTAAAGGACTATTTTGAAAATAACCTAGGGACTAGAGGGCAAACACAAAATCTGAAGGCTACCCTCATTTTGCCTATAAAAAGGCATGCCAATGCCTTAAGTCACAAGTTTTAGACCCTCTGAAAAATGCCCAAAGTTTTGGAACCATCAAAAACTCCCCCCAAAGACATCTGCTCATTTTCAGATCTAGATTTTAAAATTCAAACCCCAAAACCAAAAACAATAGAAAATCTAATAGAAAAACCAAAAAAAAAAAATAGTCACCGTTCCATTGGAATTTTCAGTTTAATTTCAAGCTTTCATAGTTCAAAGTCTTGTGTTTGAGGTTTCAGAGGTTCATTTGACTGATTTCGAGTTGTTTTGGGTCCAATTGAGCTAGTTTTGGGTTTAGTTCTGGTCTGTTGAAAGCTTCAAGTGTATTCTGGTCCATTTGCGAGTTTATTAGGTTTAATTTGATGTTGTTCGTCTATTACTGTGCCTGGGATTAGTGTTATCATTTTTGTCACGACCCGAATTTTCCACCATCGGGAGTCGTGATGGCGCCTACTGTTGGAGCTAGGCAAGTCGAACATTTAGAAACACATCACCGATTTCGTTTAAACAATTTAGTAACGGAAACATTAAAATAAAGCGGAAGACTTTAAAAATGTTTAAATAATTAAAAACTGAAATACGAAACTCCAAAATACACTTCTACCCAGTATCTGGTGTCACTACTCACAGACTACTATAGAATATTGAAACAAGGGTCTAAAAGAAATACATATAACCGTTTGTCCCGAACACATGGGACAACAGAATAAAGTAAGGATAGAGAAGACATCGGGCCTGCGGACGCCTGCAAGCTACCTCGGTGTCTCGCGGATCTGAATGCTAACACCCGCACCACTGCTGCTACTGCGGTCCAAATCCTGTATCTGCGCAGAAGAGCGCAGAGTGTAGAATCAGCACAACCGACCCCATGTGCTGGTAAGTGCCTGGCCTAACCCCGGCGAAGTAGTGACGAGGCTAAACAAAACCTATCACAATTAACCTGTACAAATATACGTGCAATAACAGGAAATACACAAATTTAAACAACTAAGAGGGAGGGGAGTATGCTGTGGGGTACGACAGTTTAAATATAGAAACCATCGGGTAAGAAATGAAACCGTACAATAACAATTGATAAGGAAAACATAGGAAAAGCCCTACATACAAACACAATATACTTGAGCCATACTCCGTTGCGGCGCGCAACCCGATCCTCAACAGATATCTCCATTGCGGCGTGCAACCCGATCCTCAACAATCAATACTGTTGCGGCGTGCAACCCGACCCTCCGATTATATATTGGTTAGTGCTGCGGCGTGCAACCCGACCCTTCCAATTTTATATTTGTTAGTGTTGCGGCGTGCAACCCGACCCTTCCGATATAATTCCTCACTCAACAGCATCAACAAAAGAGGCAAGGAAGAAATGAATAGTGGAAGAAATCCACGCAAGAGAATTAAACCATCCAATTAGATCCCGTCAAGGGAGCAATATCAACAACTAAATTCAACAAAACATCACGACAAGGAAATACCCAATAACTACACGTCCCAGCAAGGGAGGATACAATAAATACTTTAATCCCGGCAAGGGAATAATCACAACACTTCCTCTCTTAATTACTTATTTCTCGAGTATCAATTTCTAGTTCGAGCCAATGCTCCAAATGAAAAACCAATCACAAACTTTCCTCAGCTATTCACGTTATATTAAGCTTATCAATTAATCAAGAAGGTGCATCACGAAATCCGAATCAATCACAAATAAGACTCACGGTCAAGCTAGACTTAGGTGCATAGACAACCGTCACCATGTCTATACACCGACTTCACATAGCAAGTAACAAATAATATCCTAATACTATTCCCTCAAGCCAAAGTTAGAACAAACACTTACCTCGGTCCGAAAATAGCAATCAAGGCTCTAAAACTGCCTTTCCTTTAGAATCCAACTCCGAAACAATGATATCTAGGCACAATTTAGTTCAATAGTATCAATAAGAGCTCAAAAACATAATCCCATAGCCTAGAAATGAAATTCCCATCATTCTTCCAAAATCACCAAAATCCGACACCGGGCCCACATGGTCCAAACACGAGGCTCGGACCAAAATCCAATCAACCATAACCCAACGAGTTCAAATATGCAATTTGTTTCAAGATTCGACCCCAAATTGAGGTTGAATCACCCAAAATTCCCCAAGCCCTAGTTCTACCCAAAACCCCCATTTTCTACCTTGAATTCATGATTTAGGTCTAGGAATTTAGTGATTAGATGAAGAAATTTGAAGGGAATGAAGTTAAGATCACTTACCCAAAGAGCTATGGAGAAAGGAAAGCTTGAAATTCGTCTATAGAGTGTGAAAGAGGAGAGCCCGTGTGGAAATAATGAAGGAATCCCGTAATGAAGGTTCTGTTTTTAACAAAAATCACTGGAGGCATTTGTTCTACGCGTTCGTGACACACTGGTCGCGTTCGCGATGAAGGGGAACTGGGGTGCATCGCGTTCGCGAGGGCGCCACGCGAACACGAAGAAGGGGCTGACAAAGCAGTACGGATGCGGTGGGCTTCCGCGAATGCGAAGATGGCTGGGGCATAAGGCATCGCGAATGCGGGACAAGGTCGCGTTCGCGTAGAACAACAGACCTGTGCAAAAATTGCAAAAAATCTGCTATGTTTTCTAAGTGTAAAACTACCCCGAATTACCTCCGAATCACTCTCGAGCCCTCGAGGCTCCCAACCAAACACGCACACTAACTCAGTAACATCCTACGAACTTACTCGAGCGATCAAATCGCTAAAAATAACATCAAAATCAAAGAGTCAAACCCCAAAACTCATGATTTTCATTTCAAAGTTCATAAACTTCCAACTTTAGCTATTTAGGTCCGAAACACGTCAAACGACGTCCGATTTCTACCAAATTTCACAGAAAGCACTTAATGTATATTTAAGATTTTTGCCGGGCGTCGGAACCAAAATACGAGCCCGATACCTATATTTTCTAACTCATTTTCATTTCCATTTTTCCTTAATAAATTTCAGAAAATAATTTAACAGATAAATTCTTTTACTCGGGTTCTGGACCTTAGATTTCGACTCCGAGCACATGCTCGAGTCCCATATTTTTCTACGGATCCTTCGGGACTGTCAAATCACGGATCCGGGTCCGTTTACCCAAAATGTTGACCAAAGTCAACTATATCAATATTAATACCAAAATTCTCCAAATGTTTCACAGAATTCATATATTTTAACATAAAAACTTTTTGGCTTCACGCTCGGATTGGTTAATAGGAATAAAATCTGGAGGATTACCGGTATGGAGTTTGGGCTTACAACATAATAGAACATGAGCCCTACAGATTTGAATCGTTGTTGCAGTTAAATTATTTAATGACATTACTTTGCTTGAAATCGTAGCAGGACAGAACAATTTTCAGAAGTGCATCATTGTTGTTGGGCTCGTTTGGAGTAAGCCCAAATGCTAGGCTTCCTCCCATTTGTCTCCTTTTGTACCTGGGCCAAAGCCTGCGATTGGTTGAATGCATATGAGTTCATGGACCCAAGTGTAACAATTATTAAACAATAACAATTAGTTAGGGTTTTTCTTTATTGTTAGAGACAAATTAAGTAGAGAATTATAGTTTGCTTTAGGTTTATCCTTTTAAACAATGAAACAAGATGAGCCTCGCCGAACAAAACATATAAGTTGCGGGGCCTTCGATAATTATTATACAAAATACTTAGACTTAGGGATGGGTCGTTTAGCAAATTTCACGGCCTTCCCTAAATAATGACGCATTAGTCACTTTATGCGTGTTTTCAATAATCTTACTTTCTTAAATACAGGTGCACATTTATGTGACCCAAAACGCATTTTCACGACGTTGCAATTCTTATTAAAATAAAAACGGGTTACTAATAAAAGGCACATAAGTTAGAAAATATTTTGAAATCAGATAAAATCAAATACAACAGTTGAGCGACTGTGCTAGAATCGCGGAATCCGGGAATGCCTAACACCTTCTCCCGGGTTAACAGAATTCCTTACTCGGATTTCTGGTTAGCGAATTGTTAAACAGAGTCATTCTTTTCCTCGATTCGGGATTCAACCGGTGACTTGGGACACCATAAATATCTTAAGTGGCGATTCTGAATCTCTTAATAAACAAGTCCCGTTTCGATTGTCCTTTAATTGGAAAAACTCCTTTTATTATACCCTTTCCGAGGGTGTAGAAGGAAAAAGGAGGTGTGGCACCCAAGAATCTGGTAGGGAACCAAGTAGAAACAGGCCTTGAATTTCTTCATCAAATTTAATGCCCATAGCAGATAACTGGTTCATGATCCCCTGAAAATTATTCAGATGATCTGTCATCGCGGAACCATCATGATATTTTAAACGCAACATCTGCTTTATTAGAAACATCTTGTTGTTTCCAGCTTTTCGAGCATACAGACTTTCAAGGTGCTCCCATAGGGTCCGAGCATGTGTCTCCCCAGAAATATGGTTCCAAACATTATCGTCAACCCACTGTCTAATAAAGCCGCAAACTTGCCCGTGTAACAAACTCCACTCTTCATCTGATTTATTATCATGCTTTATAGTGGTGAAGACAAGTAGATGAAAATTCTTGACATAAAGCAAATCTTTCATTTTGCCCTTCCAAATGACATAATTTGTGCCATTCAAAGTAACCATTCTACTAGTGTTGACTTCCATTATTTATCACAAATACAAATACTATTTATTGTGAGACCAAAGTAATTCTTTTCTGATGTAGAAGTTCATACTGTGTTGCAACCACAGAGCATACTCAGACAGAACCTTGGCTCTGATACCACTTGTTAGGAATAAACCCAATAAAAATAGTATTCACGGTATTAATAATAAACGCAGAATACTAAGTTATGGTTAAATCAACAAGAATAGAAATGCAGCAATAATGACACCAAGATTTTACGTGGAAACCCTTCTGAATAAGAGAAAAAACCACGGCCAAGAAGAGCAACTAATATCACTATAGCGAGGAATTTTACACTGTATAGTAACGAGTAAAAAATACTCCTAAAACCACTACACCCTCAAAAGAATTAAACACTTTTTTGCTTTTTCCACCTCACTACAATATCTCTCACAATCTATTTTTCTTCACAAACTATTTTCTTACAGTTTATGGAATACCTTGCTCTCTCTTTTCTCTCTTTGTTGGTGTGTAAAAAATGAGAGTTGAAGCTCTCCTTTTATAACCAAAAACTCACTCTCTAAAGCATACAATATTTGAGAATTTGCACACCCTTTACACAATTTCAACAAGGTTGACTTCCAAACCAAACCAAGTCAACAATATTGGCTACCAAACCATTTGAATGAGATGGACACCATATCAGATACATGGCCCCGGAATATGCAATGGAAGGGAGATTCTCTGAGAAATCCCATGTTTTAAGCTTTGGAGTTTTAGTGTTAGAGATCATAAGTGGCTAAAAAAGTACAAGTTCTTGGGGTGAGACATCCTCTTTGAGCCTTTTGGGATATGTAAGACTCCTCTTATGTCATTGCTATTTATGTTTTTAAATTTCCTGAATTTTTTTACTGTTTTCAGGCATGGAAGTTGTGGAAAGAAATAAATTTATCAACTTTTATCGATCCAGGTATATTGAATCCGAGCATGGAAATGAAAATCAGAAAATGCATGCAAATTGGTTTTACTTTCAAGAATTTGCTGAAGACAGGCCAAGTATTTCATCCCTCATTGGTTTACTTACTCTTGTTTGCGTTTTGAAGAAATCCATAGTTATTGCTAATATTGATTATGCAAGCAGCAATTGGAGAGATTCCCACACTTTAGACAACTTCATTACTGGTATGGGCGACTATAATTATGTTTTCCCAATCTGGATTGACGGCAAACATGTTCTTTTCCTAGTAAATCATTACCGGGAACCACATAATTATTTGTACGCATATAATTCTGAGATTAATGGGTATAAAATTGCAACAACTCTGAAGAAAGGCGATGTAATTAGTCATTTCCTCTGTTCATTTGAACTAATATTAGCCAGTGTCCATCGGACACTCTCAGACACAATCCGCGCTAAACATATGTCAGCTATTATTGAAACGTTAGATCATCTCAAACTATTTATTACTGAAACTACCAGTTAGTTTCAGTTCAATTTTGTATTTTAATTTATTACAAGTTGTTTCTATATCCTAGAGCAAAGTACTGAACTTATTAAGATCAGTTTTGGAGGGCTGAGGCATCTTGTTTTGGAGGCTGTAACTTTTGGGTCATTCCTCGCGATACCATTTTCTGGGTGGTTTGATTGATTAAAATGTTGAGATCTCTTACCATTCATATTTTTAGATATGGATATAAATGTAGCATATGATTATATGTTGAAGTAATTAGTTTCTAGCGTTTTTAGCATGGCTTGGATTAGACCTTTGTAAGCCCGTAAAGTGATTCTATTTTTGTGGTCACATTCGTCTCAGAAATAAGAGTGAGGGAAAGCATGGTATAATGGATGGGTTTGATAATTAAGCTATTATTAGGCCTTATCTTTGCTCCTACAAATTATTGATTGGCAAATAGGCAATACCATATCCAAACATCTTTATCTTGTGGATACAATCAAAGGGAAGAGCTTGTAAACTTCCATAAAAATTTACTTTTTCCAAACTACTTTCGTTTGGGGGAGAGGGGGGGTTGCACGAAAAGAATTATACTCCTCTAGAGTGCTGGAAGCTATTGAAATTTAATAATAGAAGAAGGTGAGAAAATATTTTGGATAGTACATTGGTATGTTAATAGTGATGATGCAATTGACATGCAACCCTAAAAAAAAATTGAAACAAGACATGAATTAAACGCATAGCAGTACTACTATCATAACATATACTGGGTTTATGTAACTTCAATGAACCAAAATACGAGCTACAATATATGCATCAAACTATCCCTTCTGTTTATGAATGTAATGAATGTACTAAATCTAATACTAATGGATGAAAGTATTATTGCTCACTATACAGTGTAGTAATGAATTAATGCCAATGGATGATGAAAGTATGATTACTTGCTATACTATGAAAACCTCTCCATTAATTGCTTAATCAGTATTTTCAGAATGCCTATACCTCTGTTTTTGCCTTGTTTGGTTTCTTGGGCATTTTAGTCTTTGGATTACCTATATTCTCATCAAATCTGATTTTGTACATGATCTCAGGAACATTCACTGCTTCAATAATAATTGTATCTCCAATTTCCAACTTGTGTTTGGCCGCGTACTCAAACCAACCTTCTCAAAGATAGGACCCCAAATTTATTTCCATAACTGACATCTTCCACTCCTTCTTCTCTTCATCATTTTGATAAGTTAGTGTTATTTCAACAGGTGCCTGAAGAGGAGTTTTCAGTTTATTTAAGTATTTCTCAAGTAGCCTCAAGCCCTTGATGCAAATGAAAATGGCTTCAGCTTGCGAAAGATATACATGAAGCTTAAATGGGTGTACCTAGCCGTTAGGAGTTGGTTATTAACGGATAGAGTTGAAGTTATTAAGTGAAAAATTTAGTCCCTCTAAGTTTCTTAAAGTAAGTTTGATAAATTGTAATTAGTTCCTTATATTTATCTTATTTTGACACTTTTAGTCCCTGTCAAAAGTAGTTATAAGTTTTTATTGGTAGTGCATAGTGGAGTCTATATGTAAGAATCATTGAGTATCAGAAGATATCAATTAAAAACCCCTTTTAATTTTGCCGTAATTTAATTTCTTAGTTTTTATCTTCCTGTTCTTTTTCCTGTTCCTTTGCTGCCGCCGACATCAGTCGTATCAGAGCCTCTCCTTGGCTTTATGGGAATCCATGGCTGGAGAACCAAGTGAAGTCATGGACATGCTACACAGAATATCTGTAGATATGTCTAGCTTCACAGCTCGTCAAGACCAGCTCGAAGCTTTTCAAATGCAGACCTGTAAGAACCATGAATAGGCTGTCAATGACTTGAGAGAAGTACTTAATAATATTATACATGACAGCAGAAGACCTGCATGCGACAAGGACATAGACCCACGAGCAGGTGAGTTGTATTCTCCTAGCGATCTTCCTCTCAGTATAAGAGAAATGGAAACTCCCAACTCCATGGGAGGTACTTGCTCAACTTCACCAAGTGTTTCACTTCCTAGCAATATTCCGACCTCAAACATTGTACCCTCTGCTCGAAATACTACTGTAGGAGTAAATTGGAACCCTCATGTACCTTCGAATCAAACACAGTTAAACCCTAACTTGTAGAATCCCAACTCATAAATGAGAACACAACACAAGGACCTTCAGGTCCTTACTCTCCTCAGCCCAGAACTTTACCAGGTTCCTCTTATCCTCCCCCTGAAGTTAAAAGAAGTCATTATACTCAACCTTATCAGTATTCTAGCTCCCCTAATCGAGTTCAATATCCTTACAACCCCTATAACCAACCATCACAATACCCCTTAGCCTACCAAGTTTCAAATACTCATGTAACCCCACCTATATACCACCAAGTTCCTTATGAGCCACTCCCTAACTTACCTTAAAACACACCCAGAAACAACACATAGAAAGCTTCCACTCACCCACCAAATACTCCCCTACCAACACTTCCATTTACTAAATATACTAAGGTTGAATTCTCAATGCTCAATGGTGAGGATTTGAGAACATGGCTATATAAAGTGGATCAATTCTTCCCTGAGGAAGATTTTACTATCCAACAGAAATTGAAACTAGTGGCTATGCACTTTGAGGGTGATGCCCTACAATGACATTTTGGGTACATGAGAAGCAGAGGTCAAATGCCCCTTCCTACATGAGATGAATACATTTAGGCATTATGTGATAGCTTTGGTGATTAGTACATTGATCCTATGACTGAAATAATGAATGTTAAGCATACAGGAACTGTGAAGGTGTACCAACAAGCATTCAATAGTGTAACGACTATGTTGGAAATATCAACAGGGCATGCCATTAGTATCTTCCTTAACAAACTTTAACCAGAATTGAGCAATGCTGTTAGAGTGGGGAACCCAAGTACCTTGCCCCATACTTACTACTTGGCTAGATTACAGGAAGCCAACTTTGCAGGTCAAAGCAGGGCCATCAGGAATTTAAACTCAGGTTCTTCTATAAGTAGGGGATCAAGTGGACTCCATTCACTACAACAAAAATCACTTTTAGTGGCCATAACATAAATGCCACCAAATTACTTTCTTAAATGCAATATTGTCGGCGATTAAACTTTAGCCAGTATTAACTACTCTTTTAATGGCAACTAATACAGAATGGCTGGCAAAGATTAATAATTGAGAGACCACTTTAATAATTTTCACTTCACTCTAATTCCTCTTTACTCTCTAAAATTTCCTCCCTTTGCCCTGCTCACCAAAATGCCCTCGCTCCCACCATCGCTATATTGTTCCTCCGCTCCATTATCGTCTCCCAACGACTTGCAAAATTACAGAATCACAATTTTCATTCACCAGCATGCTGTCCATTCCCTCCCTCTTAGAGTTATAAAATCACGCACCCAATTATTTGTGGTATGGTTTCTCTTCTTTATGATTTCGTTTGGTATGTTTGTCAAATGCATTTTGGTTATCTCAAACATCTCTCTGTTGGATTTTGCTTCAATTGGTACTATGTGATTGCTAAGACGAATATCTATGCGAAGTTTAGTTACTTTCCAAGCGGAATCGTAGAACCTATTCGATTTTTCAAAGCAACTATGGTTTATCAATTTTAGCTTCTAATAATTTCAATCGCCAAGTCTAGATATTTGTTGTGGGGGTGATTATCTCAGATGAAGATTTAATTTCTATTGGATGAATGATCCAAGATCCAAACATGGAGGTAATATTATTAAAGTTATATGTCATATGCTTATTGAAAGTTGCATCTTTCATATTTGAGTTATCCGAATTCTAGTATTTGTAAAAGCTAAATTATACTTTGCTCACTTTATCGATTTTAACAAGTGAATTATTAACTGGGGAAATGAACTATATATATTCTTCAACATAATTGAAAATATTAATGTTGTGAACTAAGTTGACTCCATAAGGGCCTATAGGCTAGAAGAGATAAATGAGACTGGTTCAATTGAGATTGTTGGGTCGAGTAAAATGTTGGAAAATCATACTTGGGATCCAGGCCCAGTTAGCAAGTGGATAAAAAGGACTACGAGGTTAAAAAGAAGGACTATACGAATTATGTTGAAGCTTCGACCCAAGAATATGCTTCTCATCTCCTCTTCTGAATCTGTATCTCATACCCTTTCTTCTTAGTTTTCTATTGCAGTTTCTTTTCTCATCTCATCTCTATTTCCCTCAGTGTTGTTTTCTATTGTTCTATGGACATTGGTTATTGTAATTCCGTTTGGTGAGTTAATACAATCATTTGATTTGAATGTAATCTCTTGTTCGTTACAGTTGAGTAGTCTTCAAATGCTACATATATTGAAGTCCCCTGAGCTGGAATAAAAACCTATTGATCAATATGTCTTACTGAAATGTGCCACTTATGAAAATGAATCTCAAAATTGGATGGCTCTTACTTTGTTAAAGAGTAAAATTAATGTTTGAGTTTCTTTCATAGAGTGGATGACCCAATATAGTTACAAGCTATTTTTTAGTTTCTTTTTTGTTAGAGTTTGTTTAAAATATAAAATATATGGAAATTAAACTCAAAACTATCGTTACAGCTTTAGTAAGAACATGTATTATAACTTTCTATCTCTACCACTTCCAAGTGATTTATATATTCTTAGAGGAAAAAATGTAGCCCCATCTCATTGAAATTAGATATATTAAATTTGACACTGTCATCTGCTTAAGAGAAAATAAATTACTCATTTTTCTTATACTATGTTTCTTCCAGTAGTTGTGATTTATATTTTTTCGGTTGTTTGTTAGCTTCTATTGCTAATTTAATAGATTAAATTCTTGGTATGTAGTAGTTATTTATAAAATTCTTGATAGTTGTGAGTCAATCTTATCAATGACTCGACCTCTCCCATGATACTTCACTTTTCTGTAGTAAATAGTAATAATCTTTTTTATGTAAACTAGGGCATTTTATCTTGATTTTCATGATAATGTTGACTTTACATTTATCTGTCTCCATTGAGCAACAATTCATGCTTTATTGATGTCATTTTGTAGGAGAGTGATGTCGAGTATTTTACGTACAAGTGTTTTATACTTTAGAATATATGCAGCTGAGTACGCCCATTCATGCTTCAAAGTATTTAGTATTATATGTACAAGATTCTGTAGTGCATTTACCTTACTTTGTATATGCCTTTTGTTCTTGTGTTTCTCACATCCAATACTTATTTTTTGATATATCAATACAATTCTAAGATATTTATTGTGTCGACTGATTGGAGAATCTAGGAGTAAAACTAATATTATGGTGAATTAAATTGTCTAGTGATTTCTTTCTATAATATAGAAAATCTTCTACACGAATCTGCAGATGGAGTATTACTATGGTGGGCGCAAGTATGGATCGAATCATGACATGCTCTAATAGGCTGGCTGGCAAGTTCTTGGAGCGTTGGGTACTGGCCGAAATATATATTGAATTGGAGGTAAGAGATAATAGTCCCGATGAACTGAATGAGAGTCTACAGAGTTTGTTGGTTTTGTTCTCAAAGCATAATGAACTAGATTTAAAGAAGCTTACTCTTTTATATTTTCCAGCTACAGAATTGTAGCTTTAGGAACCAAAAGGTAAGGAAAGCAAGGACGGTGGCAAAACTAGTGAAGGGAGAGAGATGAATGTTGAACATTGGTTCTATATTTACAGGTGCTTGGGTAGCAGCAATGAGCAAGAATATGGCAAACTGATGGCAAAAGAGATAAGATCGCATTGAGCAGGCAGCCTGAAAAGCATTAGTTATTTGGCAACACAAATTACTAGACTTAAAATAAACTAATTGATGGATTCAAGTTGTGTATTTTTTCTTTTACGGTGCTGAAACTCAAAAATTATGGATTAGTCATTTTTCCTTATCGTGGATTTAATGAAATGTTATGCTTTTTTGAAGTAAAATATGAGCGGTGTATTTATTTTATGAATTCAGGCCATAATCAATGCAGCTAAAAAATTTATAATATTTTACCAGCAATAAAATATACATTTATTAGTAATACCATACGCTGTTTGAATCCACTTTTAGTGTCTATTAATAAGTATTCACGACAATAACAATAGCCGCTAAATGTAAAAACTAAGATAGCTCTTAGCCACTTTTAGTAGCCATTTAATTGCCGACAATAAATGCCGCTAAATGTCAGGACTTTTACTGGCAACAAATTGGGCCTTTGTCAAAATTTGTTTTAATTACCGCTAAAGCCTTTAGCAACAGCGGATTCAACGGCAACTAGTTAATTGCCGGTATATATTTTTACGGTAATCATTATTGCCGCTAATGGAAAAATCTTTTGCTGCTAAAAGTATTTTTTGTTGTAGTGATTCTAACGACTGGAAAAAAGATAGCTTGTTTGGGTTCAAGAAACCTCTTGCAGCTAGAATGGATAACAACATAAGGAGGAGATTGACACATGCTGAGATAGATGAGAAGAGGGCAAGAGGCTTATGCTTTTTTTGTGATGAGAAGTTTACTCCTGACTATAAATGCAAGGCCAAGAGACATATCTATTCCTTGGAGCTGGGGCCTATAGAGCATTTGAAGGAGAAAGAAGCAGATTAGGAAGAGGACTTAGAACTAGAAGAAGTCAATAAAGAAGTGGTGGAAGAGAATTGAGAATTGTGCCATCTCATTGCAAGCACTCAATAACACACCAGGATACCAAACACTCAGGCTTAGGGGGTTTACTGAACAGAAGCCCTTAGAGATTTTCATTGATTGTGGATTCAACCACAATTTCATTGATGAAGATAAAGCAGTAAAGTTGGGTTGCAAGATTAGCAGGATCAAGCCCTAGTTGGTGCAGGTAGCTGATGGTAGAGAGGTACCTACAGAGAATATGTAAGGGATTTTAGTGGCTTATGCAAGGTTCAAGGTGCAATATTCCAAGGTGATTTCCTAGTTTTCCCTATTGACAGCAGTGACATTGTATTAGGCATTCAATGGTTGTATCCATTGGAGGACAAAATGTTCAATTTTAAAAAGATAATAATGGAGTTTGAAAATGAGGAAAAACTACTGACTTTATAAGGAATCCAACCTAAAATCAAGGCTGTTCAGTCCAAGGCTTTGGAGAAGGTTGACAGGAATGATTCAAAGTTCTTTATGGTAAATGTTAGAGGTAACAGGGAAGAAAAACTAAGTGTTGCAGGAGCTGAAGGTACTCAGGAACCAAGGCCAATCGCTGAGGTTCTGAAGCAATATGACATGGTGTTTGGGGAACCAACTCAACTTTCTCCTTTTAGGGGTGTGTTTGATCATCACATACCATTATTGGAGGGTACTTCTCCAATCAATGCCAGACCTTATAGGTACTCCACTGTACAAAAAGATGTCATAGAGAAGATCGTGCAAGAGATGTTAGGTCAAGGAATAATCCAACATAGTTCTAGCCCATATGCTTCACCTGTGGTATTGGTAGGAAAGAAGGATGAGACATGGAAGATGTGTGTAGATTATAGAGCCTTGAACAAAATGACTTTCAAGGACAAATTTCCTATCCTTATTATCGAGGAGTTGTTGGATGAATTTATCATGTGATCTTATTAATATATATATATCCTTTATTGATGATATGCACTCAATGTTTATTTAATTACAATATGAGTCAGCTTCATCATAGTCAAGTCATTTTCTTTGCTTATAGAGGGGGAAATTTTTGATATATGTACTTATACCTTGTTTGCGGAGCTGCGAAAATCAGCTTATTTTGATAAGTGATTTTTCTCAAAATACTTTTGGTGAGAAGTAATTTATATTTGACTAATTAATTTAAAAAGCATTTCTGAGCAGTAATAAGTGTTTGGCCAAGCGTTTAAAAACTGCTTCTAACTATATTTTTCTCAAAACTACTTTTTAAAAAAGTATTTTTGAAGATAAACTATTTTTTTTTATTCTCTAAAACTGCTTATGTTTTTTCTCAAAAGCATATTTTTCTTCCAAAAGTTTTGTCAAACATTTCATTAGTTGAAGTAAAGAGAATTAACTTGCAGGAGTAACAAAAAACACTTGACTCTCTTTACGCATCAAACTATCCCTTCCGTTTATGAATGTACTAAATCTTATACTAATGGATGAAAATATTATTGCTCACTATATAGTGCAGTAATGAATTAATGCTAATGGATGATGAAAGTATGATTACTGGATATACTATGAAAACCTCTCCATTAATTGCTTGATCAGTATTTTCAGAACGCCTATATCTCTATTTTTGCCTTATTCGATTTCTTGGGCCTTTTAGTCTTCGGATTACCAACATTCTTATCAAATCTGATTTTGTACTTGATCTAAAAAATATTCACTACTTCAATAATAACTGTATCCCCAATTTTCAACTTGTGTTTGGCCGCGTTCTCACCAACCTTCTCTAAGATATAATCCCAAATTTGTTTCCACAACTGACATCTTCCACTCCTTCTTCTCTTTATCATTTTGATCAGTTAGTGTTATATCAGCAGGTGCCTGAAGAGGAGTTTTCATTTTTTTAAAAGTATTTCTCAAGTAGCCTTAAGCCCTTGATACAAATGAAAATGGCTTCAGCTTGTGGATCATATACATGAAGCTTAAATGGGTGTACCTAGCCATTAGGAGTTGGTTATTAACTGATAGAGTTCAAGTTATTAAGCGAGAAATTTAGTCCCTCTAGGTTTCTTAACACTGTGTTTGGATCACTATTCCCCATCGTTTATAATGTATTGTATTGTATCAGTTTGATGGATACAATATTTGGATAGACTGTATCATTTGTGTTGTTAAATAACATCTTTATTGTTTGGTTTGACTGTATTGTAATGTACTGTACTGCTACATTTACTAAAATACCCTTAATTATTTTGAATACGATGCTTATTACGAATTAATCATAAAAATAATTTATTTATTTTACCTCCGCATCTTCCTCACAGGGAATTATCATTCTACTATAATTGCGAAAGCCCCAATCGGTTTCATACAAACAAACAAAAAATTCACAGGCCCATCAAAACAGAGTAGACAACGGACCTTGAGTTCCTGACCTTTAATGTGGTAAATAATCCATAACTTAAAGTACATAATATAATAAAATTTTCTAGCAACATGATATATAAAGTTCATATCAATCTAGTCAAAGTCTATAAAATCCTCAATAGCTAAAGCATAAATAACATTAGTCTAACTCAATTGCCAGGTGACGACATCAAGGTCAGTAAAAGAAATTTGTGGTCTTCCAATGGACACCCAATCAGTGTGCGACACAGTTCTGTATGTTTGCAAAGAAATATATAAGCTTTTATGTGCGTATTAGGCTCTAAATCCAACACTTGTGCCATATCTCACTTTTTGGAATAGATGGGATAGTTGAAAGATGATTAATTGCATTAGCTAAATTATTCATCCCACCTCTCAACATATCAGCCATGCCTTCAAGATGATCTTGTTTAGATTTTTTTATTCCTGCTAGAAATCGGTACCTCTGAATATGCATTCGTTTTAAGTGCTTCCTGAGTTGATTGATACTGCTCATGTTGTCCATGTTCCTCGATATTTTCCAAAGAGGCATCATTCATGGAAATTAGTTCATCTACCTACCTCATCAATAGTCAATGAACTATCACTTAATTTTCTCAAATTATTACGAGCACCCCTTCTTACCATACTCGCTCCAATCTCAGCTAGCTTTTGTCACGACCCAGATTTCCCACCCTCGAGGGTCGTGATGGCTCCTACTCGTAGAAGCTAGGCAAGCCACACATTTACAATCCATAAATGCTTTTGTTTAGAATCCATTTTTGCCAATTTGATTAACAGGAAATAAATAATTAAACAACAGCGGAATTCGTCATTTAGCGGAAGACTTAAATGATATAAACCAAAATAACAAGGAAAAAAAATCCACATATGCCTCTACCTAGAACTGATGTCACAACATTCACGGACTATCTAGGAGTGCTACACATAAATGTCTGAAATAAGGAAATAAAATCTATCTCGAGTACAAGAGGAAACAGTGTATCAAAGTAGGTAGAAGAGATGCCGGGCCTGCGGACGCCTGCAGGACTACCTCGGTATCTCGTGGACTAAAAGCTGACTCCTGAGACTACTGCTGCACAACGTAAGCTGCTCCGGTACCTGGATCTATGCAAAAGAGCATAGAATGTAGCATCAGCACAACCGACCCTATGTGCTGGTAAGTGCCTAGCCTAACCTCGGCGAAGTAGTGACGAGGCTAGACCAGACTACCACATAAACCTGTGCATTTACACACACACACACACACACACACACACACACACACACACACACACACACACACACATATATATATAGCGGAACAGAGATACAGAGATAACCAATCAATATGGGAGGGGGAGCATGCTATGGGGAAGATAGTAACTATGATTAAAGGTCATCAAGTAACAAAAGAAGCAATATAACTCAGACAACAATAAAGAATCACAAATTAATAAGTGCACGGCATCACCCTTCGTGCTTTTACTCTCGTCCTCACCAAGCAATGATATAATAAAACGTGCACGGCATCACCCTTCATGCTTTTACTCTCTTTCCTCACATATAATCAATAGAATCGGCACGAAATGGTACATCGTGCGGCACAGAATCACCCTTCGTGATTTACACTCTTTCCTCACAATAAACAAACAATGCACAACATCACCCCTTCATGCTTTAACACTCTTCCTCACCCAAACAACAATCACAAACAAGGGGCAAGGAAATAAATAAAATAAGAATAGAAATACCGGCAAGGGAATATAATTAAACAATTAAATACCGGCAAGGGTACAACATCAATAATCTCAACATCCCGGCAAGGGAACAATTTAACCATTCTTTCTCTTTCTTTCACTTTTGTTTCATAACTCACTTTACCAATTGAGCCAATGCTCCAAAGGGTTCAATCATCTCACATGCTTTCACAATTGTAATATAATTTGAGCCAATGCTCCTCGATGTTCAGGACAAGAGGAGTTGCTTTGATGGTAAGAAACCTCCACTTCCAGCCAAGAGGTTGTGAGTTCGAGTCTCCACAAGAGCAAGGTGGGAAGTTCTTGGAGAGAAAGATGCCGGGGGTCTCTTTGGAAATAGCCTCTCTACCCTAGGGTAGGGGTAAGGTCTGTGTACACACTACCCTCCCCAGATCCTACTAAGTGGGATTATACTGGGTTGTTGTTGTTGTTTCTCCTCGATGTTCAAAGGACACAATTTTCTTCCACTAGCTTTTCAAAACAATTAGGAATCATCACCAAGTCATGAAAGATATAACGAAATCAAAATATTCACAATTTAAAGACTAACGGTCATGCTAGACACCAACGTATAAATACTCGTCACCATGCCTATACGCCGTACTCGACAATTACCACATAGAAAATAGGACTCAACTCCTAATCCCTCAAGCTAAGGTTAGACCAAACACTTACCTTGATGCCTTGAACACAACTCAAGCCTCAATTATAGCTTTACGTCGTGATTCCACCGCTAATTTGCTCGTATATAATCACAAATTACTTAATTACATTAATAAACACTAATGAATCAACCCCAATGCATGAAAATGAGTTTTCCAAAGTTTTACCCAAAAAATCAAAAATCGCCCCCGGGACCACATGATCAAAACCTAAGGTTCGAACCAAAACCCGATTACCCATTTCCCTACGAACTCAAATATATAATTTATTTTGAAATCGGACCTCAAATTGAGGTCCAAATTCCCAATATTTGAAAAAACTTAGGTTCTACCCAAAACACCCAATTTCCCCCATGAAATTCTTTGATTTTAGGCTGAAATCATGTTAAAAGATGTAAATGATTGAAAGAAATGAGTAAAAACTAACTTACAATTGATTTGGAAGAAGATTTGTTCTTGGAAAATTGTCCAAAGGAGCTGTGTCTTGAAAATGACTTAAAAATCGGCTAAGTATAGAAAATTGCAGGTCTCTGATATGGGAAATGCGAACAGGGGTTCGCAATTGCGAACCCCGACCTCTCCGATGTGGGAATTACGAAACAGGGTTCGCATTTGCGAACCCTTCATAATTTCCCAGTTTTCGCATTTGCGAAGGAGCTGTCGCAATTGCGACATCGCGTTTGCGAATAAGGGATCACATTTGCGACCCATGATGAACATGAGAGGTCTCGCATTTGCGATGGGGAAGCTTGCATTTGCGAGAAAAGGTGGCGTGGGCTGGCTTCGCATTTGCGATCCAGCCTTCGCAATTGCGAACTCGCATTTGCGAGAATGCGAAGCCTGCAGGCCTGAACGCACCAACATTTTTTTAAGTTTCAAAAGCACCTCGTGGCCTATCCAAAACTCACTCAAGCCCTCAGCGCTCCAAACCAAATACACACACAACCTCAAAAACATCCTACGGACTTACTTGTGCGATTTAATAGCCAAAATAACATCATAAACATCGAATTAAGCCTCAAAATCCAAGAATTCTTTCAAACTTCATAAAACATCAAATTTTCCAATTTAGGTCTGAATCACGTCAAACGACGTCTGTTTTCAACCAAATTTAACATGAATGTCTTAAAACATATATAATACCTATACCGGGTGCCGAAACCAAAATACGGGCTCGATACTATTGCTTTCTAATCATATATCATTTCAATTTTCCTTAACAATTTCAAAAAATAATTTCTTTAAAAAATTCATTTCTCGGGCTCGGGACCTCAGAATTCGATTCCAGGCATACGCACGAGTCCCGTATTTTTCTACGGACCCTCCGAGACCGTCAAATCACGGGTCCGGGTCCGTTTACCAAAAATGTTGACCAAAGTCAAATTTATTCATTTTAACATCAAAATTTAGCATTTTTCACAGAATTTCACATTTAAGCTTTCCGGCTATGCGCCCGGACTGTGCACACAAATAGAGGTGACTCTAAATGAGGTTTTCAAGGACTGGAAGCACATATTTAATTAAAATAGGTGATGACCATTTGGGTCATCACATTCTCCACCTCTAAAACAACCTTTCTCCTCGAATGGACATAAGAAAGAAGTAGCTGAGTCGGGGAAAAGATAATGATAATGGCTCCGTATATCGGACTCCGACTCCCAGGTCGATGCCTCAGGAGGATGACCTCTCCACTGAACACGAACAGAAGAGAAACTCTTGGATCTCAACTGACGAACCTGCCAGTCTAGAATAGCTACAGGCTCCTCCTCATAAGAAAAGTCCTTGTCCAATTGGACAGTACTGAAATCTAACACGTGGGCTGGGTCGCTGTGATACCTCTGAAGCATAGACACATGAAACACTAGATGCACGACTGATAAGCTTGGCGGCAAAGCAAGTATATAAGCCACCTCTCCCACTCAATCAAGAATATCAAACAGACCAATGAACCTAGGGCAAAGCTTGCCTTTCTTGCCAAATCTCATCACGCCTTCATAGGCGACACTCGGAGCAATACCCGCTCACTAACCATAAAAGCCATATCTCGAACCTTACGGTCTGCATAGCTCTTTTGCCTAGACTGAGCTGAACGAAGCCTATCCTGAATAATCCTGACCTTGTCCAAGGCCTCCTGAACTAGATCCGTACCCAACAATTGAGCCTCCCCCGACTCAACCATCTAACCAGAGACCGACACAGCCTACCATATAAGGCCTCATAAGGAACTATCTGGATGCTCGACTGGTAGCTGTTGTTGTAGGCAAACTCCGCTAAAGGCAAGAAATGATCCCACGAACCTCCAAAGTCAATGACACGAGCTCAGAGCATACCCTCCAAAATCTGAATAGTCCGCTCGGACTGACCGTCCATCTGGGGATGAAATACTATACTCAACTAAACCCGTGTGCCAACTCTCACTGAACTGCTCTCCAGAAGCGCGAGGTAAACTGCGTACCCCGGTCCGAAATGATAGATACGGGTACACCATGAAGGCGAACAATCTCCCGAATATAGATCTCATCCAACTTCTCGAAAGAATAGGAGGTTAACACAAGAATGAAATGTGCTGACTTGGTCAGCCTATCAACAATGACCCATACTGCGTCGAACTTCTTCCGAGTCAACGGAAGTCTAGTAACAAAATCCATAGTAATCCGCTCCCACTTCCACTCAGGAAGCTCAATCCTCTGAAATAAACCACCAGGCCTCTGATGCTCATACTTAACCTGCTGACAATTCAAACAACGAGCCACATATGCTACGATATCCTTCTTCATTCTACGCCACCAATAATATTGCCGTAAATCCTGATGCATCTTCGCGGCGCCCGGATGAATAGAGTATTGGAAGCTATGGGCCTCCTCCAAAATCAACTCTTGGAGCCCATACACATTAGGAACACATACTCGACCCTGCAAATCTCAAAACTCCATCCTCATCTAAGGTAACATGTCTGACACCTCCGCGCTGCTGTTGATATCCAATTTTTCCCTATATATTTATATACGCAAAATATTCTCAAAATAGTATGTGTATGCATACATAAGCATGCCCAAGAGTTTTGGTATTTTTCCCTAATTTTCTAAGATTTGTAAAATCGATTTATTGTCTATTTTAGCAGTACAAAATCCCACAATTATTCTTAAAATTACCATTTTTTATGAATAATTTATTTCCATCCTCATATTTACACCAAAATATAATAAAGGTGATTTTTTCATATTTTTGACAAATTTATTTGATATTTTTAAACTAAAATTGCATAAAATTGCAATCATAGCCTATATTATGATTAATGGCATTTTACAATTATAAAATTATTTTCAGTATTTTTAGATTAATGTTTATATATTATTAATTAGTTCAGTACTTTTAATTTATTTTTAAAATTATTTTAACTATTTTTACATAAATTAAAGGGGAAAAATTGGTTATTTAATACATAGCCATTTCCAATTGCAATTGTAGCCTCAATTTAACCCCCCCAATTCCATCCCTAATCAAACGACCCAATTTCAAATTCCAACCCAAACTCACAACCCATTTTCAGACCTGCCCGGTTCCTCTTTTTATCTTGGCCGTTGATCATTTTGATCAACGACCATGATCCGTTCTTTCCTTTTTAATTTCCATACCCCCTAACCCTAATCTATTCTATTAGATATGCCGCCTTTGAACTCTCATCTCTCAAACTCTCTCTAACCCTCTCCGGAACCCTAGCCCCCCCACCTTATTCCACCATGATTTTACCGGCGTCCATGGCTCTCAGGCCATGGACAACATATACCCACCTCCTATGGCTCTGCATGCCTGTTGTTCGAAGGATCGAGGCCAGACCTCTAGGTTCTTCACTCAGGCCTTCACTGCTTCGAAGATTCCGACTATCTCCGGCCTTGCTCCGGTGGTTCTTGGTCTTTTGAGCCTGTTTATGACATTATCCGGCTTAGATCGAGTATTTTTGAAGCCTTTCTCATCGCTAGGGTTCATCTGGAACTCTAAATATTGAGGTTCTCTCTGATTATTTTAGATCTGTTATATGTTTGCACTGTTGCTTAAATCTCTTAAACCTTTTCTCCGATTTTCTTTCAAAAGGGCACTTCTTTACGATTAGGGTTTCTGGAAAGTTCTTTAAATGTTTCTGAATCTTCTCCTTCTCCTTTTCTTGGTAAGAATCAACCCCTGTTATGTTTTTATTTGCTCTTTTCTGATTCGCATGCCTTTTCGTGTGTTCTTATATTTGCTGTATTATGAAGTTTTTCTGGCATGTTCTCACATGCCTATCTTATGTGTTTCTTTACTGTATTCTCCTACTGAGTTTTAGTCCTTTGTTTGCCTTTACCGGACTTCGACTGGATTCTTTCTAGATGTGTTTCATCGACTGTTTCTTTAAGTTTACACTACCTGAACTCATTTAAATTTCAAGCTTTTCTTGAAACTTGTTTCCTGTACTGGTTTCTATGTTCTACTTGCTATTGTGCTTGTACGCTTCTCATGAGACTCTGAAAAGTTCTCTGAGCCTATCTCAATATTTTGCCTCTTCATCTTTGTATCAAATTCGAGTTTAAAAACCCTAAGATTTGGGGGTTTTCTTTGGCTAATTTGGTTTAATGTTTGGACTAGGGTTCTACTTTAAAACCTTGAGCTCTAAGACTCACTTCGAGTTTATGAGTTGAATTTGAACCTTTTTCTGCGTTTGTGATTTTGAAACCCTCTTTCTTGACATGCCTATGTGTTTTATATATGAGAACTTCTCTTTCAAATGTTTTGCCAACTGTTAATTGATTTTGAATCCCTTTAATGTTGCTTATTTGATTGTTACTGATTTTTCCTAAATTAAAACTTTCCTTTACCTCTTTTCTGACTCGAGTAAGGCTTTCAATGGGTTTCTTTACTGGTTATTTTACTGTTTCACTTACCTTGTTTTACAAATCAAGTACAACTAGACATTTACCTTAAATGTCTTCTATGTATTTACCCTTATTTGTCTACCTTGCACGAGATATTTACTTGATTTCCTTCCTTAAATAACTTCTGCCCATTACCGTTTGAATTTGGACTCCTAAATTAAAGGGAGTCTATGGGCTGATTGATTTTTATTAGTACATAGTTCCTTAATTATTACTAAACTATGATTCTTGCCTTATTTGCTACACATGTTTTCAATTATAAATACCCTGCTCTTCAATTAACACACACACGATTTTTAAATCATCACTACTCGCTTCTAAAACTTACATTCTTGCTTCTTGATTGCAATTTGGCTTCCCTAAATCTACTGCTTCTCCCTACTTGCTCTTCTGAACTGGTATGTCCTACTTTTGATTCAAGCATCAAATACAATGTGTTTACTTACAAGTTTTTTTACTGCTTTATAGAGTTCAGCATTAAAAAATAAATACTTATGTCTTGCTATCTGTTGTTGCAATGAATCCCTATCCCCATTCCCTTTATGTGTTTGGGCTGTATTTTAAGACATGACAATATGCAAAGTTGTTGTCATGGATTAAGACTGGGTCCTTTGGATCCTAGCCTATTTCAATCTCCTATTCCCCCATTCCCTTATGTGTATAGAGTTTAGGTATAGCCTGGTAGCATATGAATTGCTGTCAATGGCTGAACCTGACCTTCAAATGGTCCTAACTCTCTAATTTTAAGCTGACAAGCTGGTCAGGGGTGTGCCAGCAGCCCAGTTGCTAGGCATGACCACCAACCTGCCGTAGCTCCCCCTAATTCCCTTTCATTGCACTTACACTTACTCCTGGTCCCTAAGTTCTGCCCCCCTCTTATTAGAGTTGCTTTGGGAACTTAGAGTTCCCTCCGAACTTGGACATTTGAGGGCTGGCCCTTTCACACTGCACTTTAATCTGTTCTGCAATAACATTTGGGGTGTAAGCACTGCCTGGAACTCTTGAAGTTCCTTGGAACTTTGACACATCCCAAATAAGAGAAAGGCTTTGAAAATCTGATCCTGGAAGTTGGTTCATCTCATATTGTTAGATATTGAGTCTGAATTAGGTTCCTTGGATGCAGCTTAAATTTCTGATGTAATTTTTTTCTGATTCATTCGGTCTGTAATAACTTATGTGGTTTAGTAAAGAAATGGGAGGGTTACTTACTGTGTGCATAAGGGTAGATATCATTTGGTATTTACTTATAGAAATCACGTCAAGCTCTAATTTCTGCATCTAGAAATCCTGTTTTAGGTTCTGCACTCTTATATAGAAATACTGTTTTAAGTTCTGCATTTCTACATTCTTCATATAGAAATCGTGTTTGAAGTTCTGCATTTCGTACATAGGTCAACAGTTCTCTACATTTCACATAGAAAACATGTCTATAAGATTCTGCATTTTTGCCTATCATATATAAAGCATGTCTATAGGGTTTTTGAATACTGTATACGTATCTATCATTAGGCAAACGATTTTTTTAGGCTTAAACAATAATCAATTGCATTCTAGATACCATGCTCATAGGATTTTTGCATTCTTGCTACGCCTGTAAAAAGTGTGTAAAATTAACAATGCTAGAAAATATGCCTATAGGAACTGTCAATCAATTCTGAATTACCTCACTCGTTTTAAGGTAATCTGCCAGTAATAACACATTATCAATTGCAAAACTTGTATTATTCTGTTAAAACTGGCAACCCTTCTTTAACCTGTTTACTTCTTTTTCTGAAACTAGTAGATATCATGCCTATAAGTTTCACATAGGCAAGCCTTAGGGTAAAAATTGTAACTGCATCAATCTTCAATAATTGCAGCCAGGCGGACCTAATGCAGACTTCATGTCTAAAAATATGGGTTGAACCAGTTCGCTTAACGTTTAAGTTTAATTCAGACCTAATCAGTATATGTAAGGCATGCTAAACTATATTTTTGTGATTCTGAGGAGGCTTATTTGAGCCTTTAATTGTTATGTGTACCCCATAACTGTCCTATGTGTTTTGTTCGACGCCTTAGAATTTTTACCTTTCTAAACTCTTGAAAAAGCCCAAAATTCCTTCCCTTGATTGGACTAGAAGTCCCAAATACCTCCGAGACTGATAAGATTGGGACGGGTAATAGCATGCTATAGGTAATGATACCATTTCACGCTTAATACCTTAACAAGGTGGGAAATGGTAGATATGGATATGATGACCACGTGATAACACCACGTGTATAAACGGTTACCGGGTGTTGTGTGGGGTGATCCATATTATGTATAAACCTAGGACCCCTTCCCTTATTTGTCCATTTTTTTTCCAAAATTCAGCTTTTAAACTGCTTTTAACTTGCAACAACTATGTGAAAATTTTCTCTTTTTACTCTTTTATTCAAGGTTTTAGAACTGCTTTCCCTATCAAAATTCAGTTTCTTTAACTTCCTTAATCCCTTGCAATCATTATGTGAAAGCCCCTCTTTGTATTTGTAATTCTTGCTTGTCTCTTTGTTGTTTGCATTTAAAGTCACTACATAGCGTGACCGGGAACCACACTAGTGGATCTTGAGGGGTGCCTAACACCTTCCCCTCGAGATAATTTCTAGCCCTTTCCCGAACTCTAGTTTTCAATCTCAAAACCCTTAGTGTCCTAATGCACTTAATCATTAGGTGGCAACTCTTCAACCTCCAAAAATCCAATTTCCAAGCGGGAATAGAGTTGTCTTCCCGAATGTCGTAAACCCGATTTCACTTTAGAAAAAAAGGGGGCGTCGATAGCTGTACCATGTCTCTAAGGACACACAAATAGGGATCATCATACTGCCGATCACGGATACGCTCCAATAATGGGGAACAAGCGACCGTGCAAGCTAACACACGACTGGGCTAAAAAATATCCAGCCTCACAAACTGATTGGCTAAGGCCTGTGTCACACCTCCTTTTTCACTACTACACCCTTGGAAGAGTATAATAAAGAGAGTTATTTGAAACTTGAAGTGTCAATCGAAACGGGATTCATTTTATTGAGAATCAGAGTCACCACTTGGGATGATTTATGGTGTCCCAAGTCACCGGTTTTAATTCCGAATCGAGGAAAAGGTTTGACTCTACATACAACATGTGAATCAGAAATCCGGGTAAGGAATTCTGTTAACCTGGGAGAAGGTGTTAGGCACTCCCGAGTTCCGTGGTTCAAGCACTGTCGCTTTGATAATACTTGGCTTATTAAATTATTTAATTACTGATTTTAGAACCTATGTGCATTTACTTCTTTCACCGCTTTCAATTAATAAAATTATCTTGAAATGGGTTAAACGTACGTATACCCGCTTGTTTGGCGCATAAAAAATCGTGTTACGCGAACATGTCCACAATTAATAACGCTTTACTTTTATTAAGAAAATTTTAA
The DNA here is from genome assembly GCA_026770625.1 of Nicotiana glauca. Classification (NCBI taxonomy): domain Eukaryota; kingdom Viridiplantae; phylum Streptophyta; class Magnoliopsida; order Solanales; family Solanaceae; genus Nicotiana; species Nicotiana glauca. The sequence continues at coordinate 137,840 of MU737821.1, read as the reverse complement.
CCGAAGTTGCGTGAACGCATACTCCGGTTTTATTTTTAGAATTTTAATTGTGTTATGCGGGCGTATACACAATCACAATTGTGTTTTAAATGGCCCTAAAGGCTTTTCTACGAATATTAATCATTCTTATATCTAGGTTATGAAATTAATATGAGGGCCATATGCAATTTAATAGTGAATGGCACACCTCGGTCTAAAGAACTACAGATGCATACCGAAAGTACAAAGCTTTTTACAGACAGTCCATTACTCCTAATAACTACATAGAAATATTGCAAAAAACTGGACATAAGATAGTGAAAGAGAGTGAAACATCGAATTAAGGCAAAAATAAACCAAGGCTAAGCCACTCTCGTCTCATTTGCACGAACCAATACAGAAACTAATTAACGACATTTACAATTAAAATTTAACAGTAAGGAGATCATTAACATAGTATAGGAATAGTAAAAAATGAGAATTACTTGGGCAAAGCAAATCTGAAGATGATCCTCTTCCTTGCCGTACGAGCTCGATGGAACTTCACCGAACTTCAACCGGACTGCCTCGCTTGTCTTCGGTCTATCTCTCACTCTATTTCATCTTTAACAAAAAAGCAACGACTGTATGTTATGGCAGAAGATCGACGTGGGGATGGGGGGCTCGTGTTCTGGTCCGAATTTGATTAAAGTGTAGCGTCCCTTTATGTATAGCTCTTGGAGCTTTTGATGAAGGAGATAATCAGATTGCTCCAAAAATAGTATTTTAGATGGAAAACACTATGCAAGAGTTTAACCACTGAAACAAACCTCCAAAATGAATAAAATAGAAGAAGAGAGCTAGAGAGGAAGCAACCATAGGTGACTGCTTCTAATAACGATTCTGTGCACCTCTATCTAATTTCTTTGCATCATCATGAAATATAAATCCAACCAAGTCATGGCAATCCAGAAATTAGGCACTCCAAACACATTCAAATAGGGATTTGCTAGGAAATAAGACTCAAAGGGAACATAACATAATACTAAATGACACAAAAATTAAACAAACTTTCAGAGAGCGCTAACGATGCAATCCAAACAATAATCGATTCGCTCCAAGTGTAATCAAATAAAAACAGAAGAGTAGAAAAAGGACCTATTCATCCAAAACTCATTCTCAATATCGAATTGATAGATACAAAACTTGGTTCCACAGTTCGATTAAGGACAGCTATAAAATCAAGCAAAAACCACGAACCAAATCGAAGCGACGAACAAACCTCAAACGCTTTTATTCCAGAAATATGGTCGGCAACCTCTGACCGGAAATGGAACCATCAAACGGCAACCTCACTTGTGACCTCGACAGTGATCATGTTTGTGACTAGTTTTGGAGTGCTGTAAGCTGAAGGAGATGATGAAGAAGGGTCAACTGGTTTCAGGGAATGAGGCCGTTGTGGTCGCAGCTAGTCGCTGGTGAACGATGGTGACAGTGAAATTGAAGGTCGACGACACAGAGGTTCAGGGGGTGGACTGGTTTTCTTTTGGGGTGTTCTCTGGGAGATTCAGGAAGGGGTTCGTTTGGTTCGTCGAAGAAGACGATCGCCAGGGGGGAGCCCTCGTTGATGAAAAGCTGCGCTCATTCTTTTCCAGGCATTACTTTTTATGTATTGTGTATTTTCCTCCCTTTAGCTTAGCTGATAGGCATTAGTTTATATATAGGGAATTAGGTCTAAGGTCTTTTTTGTGTATTTTCCAATTAGTCCCTAGGTCCTTTTGTGTTAAGTCCTTAGGGTCTTTTTATTTATTTTTTATCCTAAAGAAGAGTCTAGAAGGGTCCCTAGACTATACAATGCCTTTTAAAATAAGATAGAAATACTACACCATGTCAAAACTAATCCTAATTAACTAAATTAAACATGAAACTATTTTTGTATTTTCTAAATTTTATAAAGATAAAAATAGGGTACTATTTTTCGTATTTTTTTTAAATTTATGAAAAATACATAAACTAAAATATTTTTTGTAATTTTCATTTCTAGTAATAAAATGAAGTAAAAGAGTCAAAAATGAGTTGAAATAGCTATATTAGGCCCAAATTAAATATTTACAGGCTAAAATATAAAAAATCTTGGGGAGGGTCAAAAATCACATGTCTACAGCTGCCCATCTTTGACTGGAAACGCGAAGCATTTTTGGATAAAAAATGACTAGACAAGTATTTTGACCCAACCCTTATTTAAAGAGACCAAAACTAAGAGAAAAGGGGAATGTGACCGAGCCCTGGTATCTGAGCTGCCTACATATCCTTTGCTATAAAGGAATCAGGCCACGTGTAGTTTTGAGGTAAGTGAGGTGACGGAGTATGCCGAGGTGGAGAGCCAGTCGAGGTGCCGTTCTGCCGAGGTTCCGGTCCGCGGTATTGTTATTACATCAAAAATCAAAACATGAAAAAGACTAGCTAAGCCTATCAACTACGAGTTACAAGATTCCTATCTATAAGTCTTCTGAAGCTTGATCTTGAGTCTTGAATGGTTCTTCATGTAGACTTTGGATCTGAAACTTGACGCTAGCTAGTTGCAGGTGCTAATTCATTCTTCCAGCTTTTCAGACCAAACCCGGACACCACACCATGCTAATGACTCCAATCATGTTTTATTATTTTGGATTGTGACTAACTTCCGTTGATCATCTCGGACTGTTGACTCTCATTCTTTCCGCAAGCCTCTTTTGTTGCTGACTAGAATTGCATTCTGAAGTGTTTTCCCTTTCTCCAGGTAATGCTTGACCGCTAAAACTTGAAATGTAGTCCTTTGTTCTCCAGGCGAGCTCCTGATGGCTGAAACTTGAAATGTAGTCCTCTGTTCTCCAGGTTGGCTCCTGACTGCTGAAACTTGAAATTTATTCCTCTGTTCTTCAGGCGGGCTCCTGACTGCTGAAACTTGAAATGTATGCCTCATTTCTCCAGGCAGGCTCCTGACTGTTGAAACTTGAAATGTATGCCTCTATTCTCCAGGCGGGCTCCTGACTGCTGAAACTTAAAATGTATGCCTCTGTTCTCCATACGGGCTCCTCTGTTCTCCAGGCGGGCTCTTGACTACTGAAACTTGAAATGTATGCCTCTGTTCTCCAGGCGCGCTCCTGACTGCTGGAACTTGAAATGTATGCCTCTATTCTCCAGGCGGGCTCCTGTCTGCTGAAACTTGAAATGTAGCTCTGTTCTCCAGGCGGGATGCTGACTGCTGAAGCTTGAAATGTATGCCTCTTTTCTCCAGGAGGGCTCCTGACTTCGACAAAATAGACAAAACAAAGAAAATTTTCTGCCCTAGTTTGGTGGCTGAGCATCACATTTACCGGATATTACTAATAATTTGAAAACTAAAACTTGAATTGTAATATCTCTGTTCTCCAGGTGTGCTCCTGACTGCTAAAATTTGAAATGTATTCCTATATTCTCCAGGCGGGCTCCTGATTGCTGAAAGTTGAAATGTATGCCTCTGTTCTCCAAGCGGGCTCCTGACTGCGTAAACTTGAAATGTATGCCTCTGTTCTCCAGGCGGGCTCCTGATAGCGGAAACTTGAAATTTATGCCTCTGTTCTCTAAGCGGGCTCCTGAATGCTGAAGCTTGAAATGTATGCCTCTGTTCTCCAGGAGGGCTCCTGACTTCGACAAAATAGATAAAACCAAGAAAATTTTCTGCCCCAGTTTGGTGGCTAGGCATCACATTTACCGGATATTACTAAGAATTTGAAAACTAAAACTTGAATTGTAATACCTCTGTTCTCTAGGCGGGCTTCTGACTGCTGAAACTTGAAATATATTCCTATGTTCTCCAGGCGGGCTCCTGATTGCCAAAACTAGAAATGTATTCCTCTGTTCTCCAGGCGGGCTCCTGACTGCTAAAATTTGAAAAGTATTCCTCTGTTCTCTAGGCGGGCTCCTGATTGCTAAACCTTGAATGTATTCCTCTGTTCTCCAGGAGGGCTCCTAACTGCTAAAACTTGAATGTATTCCTGTGTTTTCCAGGCAGGCTCGTGATTTCAACAAAACAAATACAACGAAGAAGATTTCTTGCCCAGTTTCAATAAAAGAAAAAAAAATCTTGTTAGTTTAAAATGTGGTGGTTGGTTTGTGGCCTTAAACTTTGAGGGAGATTGTTCCTTCACTTCCCATGATGACTGATTTCCACTTGAAGACCTTACTTGTTTATGGACTGACCCCTTTCTCTGTCGTCCTCATCACATAAAATACCTTTTCTCCGTTCAAACCCAATATCCTCTATTTGTTGCATTGCATGAACTGGCATCCCCCCAACCTTTGTGTCTCATATGAATCCCAAAGCACGTCCATTGCCCCTACTCCGTGTATATGCTGTTCTTTCTTGACTTAACCACTGGCCTCGACCTTGAGGTCTGTTGCTCCTTCACTTGTCATGATAACTGATTTCCATTCGAAGACCCTGCTTGTTCCTAGACTAACCACTTCCTTTGTAAATCTTAACCCAGAAAATACCTCTTCTTGTTCAGACCCAATACCCTCTATATGTTGCATCGCTCATACCGACATTTACCAAACCTTTGTGTTTCACATGGACTCCCAAGCATATTTATTGTTACCAACTCAGCGCACATGTTGTTCTTTCCTGATTTAAATCACTGGCCTTGGCCTCGAGATCTATTGTTCCTTAATTTGCCATGATAACTGATTCCCACCCGAAGACCTTGCTTGTTTATGGACTAACCACTTTCTTTGTTACCCTTGACACAAAAAATATCTCTGATCCGTTCACCAAACACCCTCTATCTTGTTTCATTGTTCATAAATTGATATGTACCAAACCCTTGTATTTCACACGAACCCCAAAGCACGTCTATTGCCACCCACTCAAGATGTATGTTTTTCTTTCTTGACTTAAACCCCTGGTCCGGTCCTTGAGGTGTACCACTCCCCCATTTGCCATGATAACTTTGACTTATGCTTGGAAGGTCTTGCTCGTCACTGGTTTAACACCCTTTTATTAAGCTTATCATAGGAAATACCTTTGATCTATTCGCCCTAACCCTTTATTTGTTCCATCGTTCATGAATTGACATATACCAAGCCTTTGGATTTCACAAGGATCCCAAAGCATGTTGATGTTGCCAACTCAGTATGCCTGCTGTTCGTTCCTGACTTGATGCTTTGATGTGTTCACCAGATCCTGTTTTGTTCAATTAGAAGTCTTGGTGGCAGATTTTGAAGTCATTTCTCACTTGTTATGACCAAACAGACTCAAGAGGAGGAAGTAAACAAATCAAAAGGAATAGAGTAAAGGACAAATGAAAGAGATTATTCCTAACAAGAAAGCTACGAAGTAGAAACCTATCAGATGTGGATACCAACATTAATGACCATGACATGCAACTATAGATATTTTTTCACACAAATCTGATGTTCAACTCCAGTTATACCCCCAAACCGTGAAAATGGGCTTCAATGCTTCGCTCATCCAATCTGGTTCACAATCCTTATCCGACTTGTAGTGCCCGAAGGGTTTTCACCATCAAGCCTCTCTCATTTTGGTCTTTCTCTCATCTCATTGTCGCCTTATGGTGCCCGTGAAGGTTTTCACCAATAATACTCTCTCATTTTTTATTTCTCTCGGCTTTCATCGCCATGTGGTACCCGTGAGGGTTCTCATCAACAAGACACTCTCATTCTTCATTTCCCTTGTTTGGACCGGAGTGTTGCCCCTGATATGATTCATCTCTACTCGCTTGACTTGGCATCTCTCGAAGACTGATCGGAAGGTCTTTCTTTGGACCGTAATGTGGGCTTTTGGATAGGGTTAGAAAGAAAGGGTATCAAAGGCTCAAAACAATTCAACATGGGTTCAAAATTACAACTTTCAGAATTAGATTTCTCACAACAACCACAACTTCTGCCCCAGTTTCTTCCTTGGGGACTTTTGGATTTTTATTTTGGTATGACTGAACCTCAGAGAGAGGCTGCCTACATATCCTTTCGGAATCAAGTCGAACGTAGTTCATGTCATAGAAATTACTTTGTTGTCGTGATTTCTCTTTTCTTTTTCTTCCTCTTTCTCTTCTTTTCTTTTCTTTCTTCCTTTTCTCTTTTTGTTTCTCTGTTGTTGTTGTTGTTGTTTTTTTTTGTTTTTTTTCTTTTTCTTCTCTTTTCTCTTGTTTTTTTTCTTTTCTTCTTCCCTTTTTCCTTCTCTCTCTTTTCATTCTTTCCTTTTCTCTTTTTCCTTTACTTATCTTTCACGCTTTTATTTCTAATCTTTGCTACTGATTCCGAAAGAGGGGGTATGAAAGAATAAATAGGCTCAAAGGGGTGACGAAGGATAAAGTGTTTAGATAGCAGAACAAAATGCCTTCGTCATTCCAATCTCCAAAACATGCCAAGTACAAACAACACAATTAAACAACCCAAGGAAAATATTTGCAACATCTTTTGATTGTACTAGACTTGGTAACCATATCCACACATTTGCCTTCTACATCTGTTGAATACAAAGCACCATTGGACAATACTCTCACTCTCCTTACCACGAACGACCCCTGACAATTTGGCAAACTTGCCTTTGGGGTTTTTTTTATGTTCTATATGCCCCAGTTTCACATGGTTTCGGCTTCTAATGATCTTAAAGTGCCTTTACTTATTTCCCTCAAATGTCCCTACATCTTCAACATTATTTCATTGCCTCATGACTAAACTGACTTTTAAAACCAGGATGAGAATTATGTGTGCATGTCATGTCACTAGAACCAGCATGAAAAGAATTGTAGAAAGAAAAGAGATCTAAACAAAAGAAAATGTGTAGAAATAACAGAAAACAGGAAATTGCATCAGACAGGCGATGAAACGGTTCGAACAACAAGACAAGCAAACTAGACTAGGGTTACAACCCTGGAACAAACCTAGGCAGCACTAAATGAGTTACTACTACCAAACAAAACAGGCAAAATGAAAGGATAAAATGATTTGAGTCACAAGACAATATCCGGATTACAACCCTGAAATAACCCGGACAACAGAAATGACAACAAAACAAATCACCAAAACTCTAATCCGGCTGACCAAGAAATGGAGCGCCTTCCCAATTACCAAGCACGACATCTTAGCCACTGAGTTTCGCATCAATATTGCCAAGACCATTATCAACTTTAATCAACAAGTTCCCAAGAGGATTCGCATGCTCCCTGCCATTGTCATTGACCACAATTACCCCTTCTTGAATCCTTCTTTCTATTTCCCTTTTCAAAGAGTGACAGTCTTCAATGCTGTGCCCCTGGACATTAGAGTGGTACATGCATCGAACAATAGGATCAAAACCTTTCGCATATGGGTCTGGAGTATAGCCGAGGATGTAACGATCCGGCCGGTCGTTTTTGGAATTTACACCCCGATTCCCCATTAACTATTTTCCCTAAGTTCATTTCTGCTATTTTGGTTTGCCGGGACATTCGGTATTAGGATTCGGAGTGTTTTGGGACACTTAGTCCCTAAATGAGAGTTTAAGAGTTGAAAAATGCTCCGTATTTGGAACAGTGTTAAGACGACCTCGGAATGGAAATCCGATGGTTCCGTTAGCTCCGTTAGGTGATTTTGGGGTTGGGAGCATGTTCAGAATGTTATTTGGAGGTCCGTAGCTCTTTTAGGCTTGAAATGCCGAAGTTTGAATTTTTGAAGTTTCCGGTCCGATAGTGAGTTTTTGATCCGAGGGTCGGATTTGAATTCCGGAAGTTT
>MU737821.1:111516-125302 GCA_026770625.1 Nicotiana glauca | reverse complement strand
GGAGATCGTCCGGTTGCATGGTATCCCAGTTTCTATCATCTCAGATAGAGGCACTCAGTTTACCTCGCGGTTCTGGAGAGTAGTGCAGCAGGAGTTAGGCACTCGAGTAGAGTTGAGCACGGCATTTCACCCCCAGACGGATGGACAGTTCGAGTGCATTATTCAGATTTTGGAGGATATGCTCCGTGCGTGCGTGATTGAGTTTGGAGGGTCATGGGATCACTTTTTGCCAATGGCAGAGTTTGCTTATAACAACAGCTATCAGTCCAACATTCAGATGGCGCCATATGAGGCCCTATATGGTAGGAGATGCAGATCCCCGGTGGGTTGGTTTGAGCCGGGCGAGGCCAGATTATTAGGTACAAAGATGGTTCAGGACGCGATGGACAAGGTCAAGGTGATTCAGGATAGACTCCGTGCAGCCCAGTCCAGACAGAAGAGCTATGCGGACAAGAAGGTTCGCGATGTGGCATTTATGGTTGGCGAGCAGGTTCTACTTCGGGTCTCACCCATGAAGGGCGTCATGAGATTTGGGAAGAAAGGGAAGTTGAGTCCGAGATTTATTGGGCCTTTTGAGATTTTGAGGCGAGTTGGGGAGGTTGCATATGAGCTTGCCTTACCTCCAGCCTAGCCGGAGTTCATCCGATATTTCATGTTTCTATGCTCCGGAGATATCATGGTGATCCGTCGCACGTGCTGGATTTCAGTTCAGTCCAGCTGGACAAGGATCTATCTTATGTTGAGGAGCCAGTGGCCATCTTGGACAGGCAGATCAGAAAGTTGAGGTCAAAGAACATCGCTTCGGTGAAGGTCCAGTGGCGGGGTCAGCCGGCCGAGGAGGCGACTTGGGAGACCGAGCAGGATATGCGCAGCCAGTACCCTCATCTTTTTGCTACTTCAGGTATGTTTTCTATGCTCGTTCGAGGACGAACGAATGTTTAAGTGTAGGAGGATGTAACGACCCGGCCGGTCATTTTTGAAATTTACGCCCGATCCCCCATTAACTATTTTCCCTAAGTTCATTTCTGCTATTTTGGTTTGCCGGGACGTTCGGTATTAGGATTCGGAGTGTTTTGGGACACCTAGTCCCTAAATGAGAGTTTAAGAGTTGAAAAATGCTCCGTATTCAGAACAGTGTGAAGATGACCTCGGAATGGAAATCCGATGGTTTCGTTAGCTCCGTTAGGTGATTTCGGGGTTGGGAGCGTGTTCAGAATGTTATTTGGAGGTTTNAATTTCAGGTCATTCGGACGAGGTTTGGATAGGTTTTTGATCGAAAGTGTGTTTGGTTAGAATTTGAAGTTCCTAGGCTTGAATCTTGGCTTAAATCGGGAGTGACCTGATGGCTGGACAGAAGACTGGATGTTGTTCAGAGGATAATACTGAGGTGGATTATATGGAGCTCGAGGATACGTTTGGGGTTGGAGTTGAGGCTGAACACGTTTAGTAAGAACGACCACTGGACCTTGTCGTCGGCGGGGCTCAGCAACACTTTTTTTATCAATGGGATGACTATCCCAAGCGACTTATTCGTTCCATCTGATCCAAAATTCCCTAAATCTTTCCTTGGGTCCCTTTTCCATCTGAGATAGGGAGGAGCGGTCTGGGACAATGCCTATACTATTTTGAAAGTGCCACACAAAATCTTGAGTCATGTCGCCCAATGTATGCCACTTCCCGACATCTTGATGATTATGCCATTCCAAAGCTGCCCTAGGCAAGCTCTTATTGAAGTATGCCATCAACAAGTCATCTCCAACACTTCTCATTTCACAGCAATAACCCCTCAGATGGGCTACCGGATCTCCGACCCCATCATACAAGTTAAACTTCGGCACTTTAAATCCTACAAGGAGGCAAACATCGGGGAACATACACAATTCTTTGTAAGACATGTTACCCTGGCCTCCCATACCTTGCATGTTCTATACGCCTTTTATCTACATGGATATCTCATATCGCCCTACTTTTCCTGTAACCTTTTCATCTTCAGCATGAAGCTCATCCCGAGGACTCTTTTTATATGAATCAAGAACCTTGTGGACAACCTCTGATGGGTAATCTTGGGCATCATGAGCCTAAAGATAAGCGGGTAGATCTGGAGAGTATAGAGGATTATCTGGCCTTGTGCCTGGAATTTGGGTAAGGGCAGCATCCGAGAAACTCGGTGGTGGCGGGGGTGGTTCCTTCCCAGCCATCCAGGCTTCATACATGTCTGCCATGTATTGTCTTAACATCCGTACCTCTTCAACCAACCCATTATCCTGTTCAACCAACTTCTTTCGGGCACCGGTATCAACCAACCTAACTCTGTTGTTGTCTACCATTGCCTTTTGACTTCGTGTTATCGGGAAGAATTAGCACTTTGAAAATCACAAAGCAACCACCCTTCTGCTCAATGAAAATAACAAAAGGAACAAAATGGGGTCATCCTGTTAGCGTTAGGGCATTTAACAACAAAAATATCACATTGCATGCAATGTACCTAGCGACAATTAATGGTTCTAGAATGACTTCGAGGGTCATAAGGTCACTTGGCATCATCCCAATTTGTCCATTTGAATCTTCCCTTTTCTTTGCTCACATTTCTTAGCTTGCTCACTTTCTTTTCCCTTTTTCTTTTTGATTATCGCTCTTTTCTTCCTTCTTATTTCTCACATCCCACAATTCTAACTCTTTTTTTTTCTTTTTCCATTTTAAAAAAAAATGATTCGATCGAATCCTATGTAGGTTGCCTACGTATCATGACCCTGCATGAATCAGATCTTTGCGTAGTTCTGGAAGATCGGGAATAAAGTAAACAAAGTGACATTTTTTACCCTAATGACTACTCTGATGAGAAAAGAGAAATAAATGAAACAAATCTTTTTTTTTTCCTTCTTTTTTTTTGAATTTTCTAGATTTAATGTTCTACACTATTCTAAACTCGAGCTTAACGAGCAAATTTTTTCTTCTTTTTTTTTCTTATTTTTGAAATAAACACCCTATGAGAAATTGTTAAGGAAAGTCTACAAGACAAGTATGTTCTTTTTTCTTCCTCTATGTACAATATCCTAAAGCTCTAATGAAAATAAAAAAAATTATTTTTCATTAATTTCCAAAGAAGAACCTCAAAAGAAAATCTTTTTTTTGATTGACACCTTAAAGAAGGCTTTTAAATAATTACTAAGAGAAAATTCTTTTTTTTTGAATTTTGGTCCCAATATACTAAAGGAAACATAAAAATAATTCATTTAAAGTCCTAGATATTAATTGCCTAAAGGAAAAACAACCTCAATTTTTTTTTATCCATTTCTAGAAATAGTGTTTCTAAGGAAAACTTATAACGGAAATATAAAATGCAATATTTTTTTGGATTTTTGAGTTACAGCCCATTTTTTCAGATGCAAAATACAATAGTAATAAAAACTCGACATTACTATACATAACTAAAAAGTAAAAGACGACATAAAAATAAAATAATAATTTTCTCAAACAACTTCTGAATGCAGTGAGTGGCCCTGGGGTATCTGTTCTGCTCAAACTCTGGTAAGTAAATCCACACATGTACGAGAAAACTTAAACCAACACTATGTGAGATAATAAAATTCCCTATTAGACACATGCAAGACATGGTTGCGATTATTTTTGCAAAATGACTTATTTAGCCAAAAGGTGGCTAGGAGTGCAACATTTGGCTAAGACCCCGCAAAGTCAAGAATCTAAGATTTACTAGGAAGACCGGACCCTATGTGGGTTGCCTATGTATCACGCCCCGAAAGACGAGAATCAGGTATGCGTAGTTCGGGCAGATTGGACGCGGTCGAGAATTAAAAAAAAACGACTAAGTTAGAGAAAACATAATTTTGTCTTTTCCTTGAAAAATGATAAAACATGCAAAAAAATTTTTTTTTTGATTTTCGAAAAATGATGAAAAAGTGCAAAATCTTTTTGAATTTTTCGATCTCCTTTTTTTTCCCTTAGCAAAAATCTGACAGAAAATATAATTGGGCCTCACTCGCTTTATCTTCACACTTCATTCTCTCTTTTTTTTTTTTTTTCATTTTTTACTGTTTTTTCATATTTTTTTCATTTGCCCTCAGCTATCCTTGGTCCGCCAAATGACCCTTTTACCCTTGGAAAAATGCAACATGTAGCATATTAGGATGCATCAGGATGGTCTTTTATTTTTTGGGATACACCTGTCCTAGACGGACCCAACCCCTGTTGAGTCCCTAAGTCAAATGCAAATGATTCAAATAAGCATTCCTACTAGAGATTCGGCATGAGGTTGTATTTTTCTAAGTTTAAAAACCTGGGGTTTTGTTCTAGACCTGGGGTACCCAAGCGGACAACTGGGGCCGAAGAGGGGGCGACGTACCAGGAGCAATAAAGTCTGCCCAGCCTTGTCGCTTGCCCAACCTCGCTCTATTTGGTATAATTTCTACAGAAAAAGTGGGTTACGCGAATGTATGCACCATTTTCAGAAGACTCAGAGCGGTGGCGTAAGAAGACAATTATATACAATTCAACAATATTAAAGCGGTAAACAGATAGCATTTATCACAAAGGTTCACAAAAATACAATAATATCAACAATAAATAAGCCAAGTAAAAATCAAAAAACAAGCTCGAATTATTGAACCCTGAGAGATTCTGGGTTCTTGTCCCCAGTAGAGTCGCCAGAGCTGTCACACCTCCTTTTTCACTACTACACCCCCGGAAGGGTATAATAAAGGGAGTTATTTCCAACTTGAAGTGACAATCGAAACGGGATTCATTTTATTAAGAATCAGAGTTGCCACTTGGGATGATTTATGGTTTTCCAAGTCACCGGTTTAAATCCCGAATCAAGAAAAAGATTTGACTCTGTATACAGTCTGCGAATCAGAAATCCGGGTAAGGAATTCTGTTAACCCGGGAGAAGGTGTTAGGCACTCCCGAGTTCCGTGGTTCTAGCACAGTCGCTTTGATAATACTTGGCTTATTAAATTATTTAATTACTGATTTTAGAACCTATGTGCATTTACTTCTTTCACCGCTTTTAATTAAGAAAATTATCTTGAAATGTGTTACGCATACATATACCCGCTTGTTTGGCGCGTCAAAAATCGTGTCACGCGAACGTGTCCACAATTAATAATGCTTTACTTTTATTAAGAAAATTTTGACCGAAGTTGCGTGAACGCATACTCCGGTTTTGTTTTTAGAATCGTAATTGTGTTACGCGGATGTATATACAATCACAATTGTGTTTTAAACGGCCCTAAAGGCTTTTCTACGAATATTAATCATTCTTATATCTAGGTTTTGAAATTAATATGAGGGACATATGCGATTTAATAGTGAATGGCACACCTCGGGCTAAAGAACTATGGATGCATACCAAAATCACAAAGCTATTTAGAGACAGTACATTACTCCTAATAACTACATAGAAATATTGCAAAAAACTAGACATAAGCTACTGAAAGAGAGTGAAACATCGAATTAAGGCAAAAATAAACCAAGGATAAGCCACTCTCGTCTCATTTGCAAGAACCAATACAGAAACTAATTAACGACATTTAAATTACAATTCAACAGTAAGGAAATCATTAACATAGTATAGGAATAGTAAAAAAAGAGAATTACTTGGGCAAAGCAAATCTGAAGATCGATCCTCTTCCTTGCCGTACGAGCTCGACGGAACTTTGCCAAACTTCGATCGGACTGCCTCGCTTGTCCTCCGTATATCTCTCACTCTGTTTCATCTCTAAACAAAAATCAACGGCTGTATATTATGGCAGAAGATCGACGTGGGATGGGGGGTTATTGTTCTGGTCCGAATTTGATTAAAGTGTAGCGTCCCTTTCTGTATAGCTCTTGCAGCTTTTGATGAAGGAGACAATCAGATTGCTCCAAAAATAGTATTTTAGATGAAAAACACTATGCAAGAGTTGAACCACTGAAACAAACCTCCAAAATGAATAAAATAGAAGAAGAGAGCTAGAGAGGAAGCAGCCATAGGTGACTTCTTCTAATAACGATTCTGTGCACCTCTACCTAATTTCTTTGCATCATCATGAAATATAAACCAACCGAGTCATGGAAATCCAGAAATTAGGCACTCTAAACACATTCAAACAGGGATTTTCTAGGAAATAAGACTCAAAGGGAATATAACATAATACTAAATGACACAAAAATGAAACAAACTTTCAAAAAGCGCTAACAACGCAATCCAAACAATAATCGATTCGCTCCAAGTGTAATCAAATAAAAACAGAAGAGTAGAAAAGGGACCTGTTTAGCCGAAACTCATTCTCAATATCGAATCGACAGATACAAAACTTGGTTCCACAATTCGATTAAGGACAGCTATAAAATCAAGCAAAAACTACGAACCAAATCTAAGAGACGAACAAACCTCAAACGCTTTTATTCCAAAAATTTGGTCGGCAACCTATGACCGGAAATGGAACCATCAAACGGCAACCTCACCTATGACCTCGGCAGTGATCATGTTTGTAACTAGTTTTGGAGTGCTGTAAGCTGAAGGAGATGACGAAGAAGGGTTAGTTGGTTTCAGGGAATGAGGTCGTTGTGGTCGCAGCTAATCGCTGGTGAACGATGGTGACAATGAAATTGAAGGTCGGCGACACAAAAGTTCAGGGGGTGGACTGGTTTTCTTTTGGGGTGTTTTCTGGGAGATTCAGGAAGGGGTTCGTTTGGTTCGTCGAAGAAGACGATCGCCAGGGGGAGCCCTCGTTGATGAAAAGTTGCGCTCATCCTTTTCCATGCATTAATTTTTGTGTATTGTGTATTTTCCTCCCTTTAGCTTAGCTGATAGGCATTAGTTTATATATAGGGAATTAGGTCTAAGGTCTTTTTTTGTGTATTTGACAATTAGTCCCTAGGTCCTTTTGTGTTAAGTTCTTAGGGTCTTTTTATTTATTTTTTGTCCTAAAAAAGAGTCTAGAAGGGTCCCTAGACTACACAATGCCTTTTAAAATAAGATAGAAATACTACACCATGTCAAAACTAATCCTAAGTAACTAAACTAAACATGAAATTATTTTTGTATTTTTGAAATTATATAAAGATAAAAATAGGGTTCTATTTTTTGTATTTTTTTTTTCAAATTTATGAAAAATACATAAACTAAAATATTTTTTGTAATTTTCATTTCTGGTAATAAAATAAAGTAAAAGAGTAAAAAATGAGTTGAAATAGCTATATTAGGCCCAAATTAAATATTTACGGGCTAAAATATAAAAAATCTTGGGGAGGGTCAAAAATCACATGTCTACAATTGTCCCTCTTTGACTGGAAATGTGAACCGTTTTCGGATAAAGAATGACTAGATAGGTATTTTTACCCAACCCTTATTTAAAGAGACCAAAACTAAGAGAAAAGGGGAATGTGACCGAGCCCTGGTATCTGAGCTGCCTACATATCCTTGGCTATAAAGGAATCAGACCATGTGTAGTTCAGAGGTGAGTGAGATGATGGAGTATGCCGAGGTGGAGAGCTAGTCGATGTGCCATTCTACCGAGGTTCCGGTCTGTGGTCCTGTTATTACATCAAAATTCAAAATATGAAAAAGACTAGCTAAGCCTGTCAACTACGAGTTACAAGATTCCTATCTATAAGTTTTCTGAAGCTTGATCTTGAGTCTTGAATGGTTCTTCATGCAGACTTTGGATCTGAACCTTGACGCTAGCTAGTTGCAGGTGTTAATTCATTCTTCCTCAGCTTTTCGAACCAAAGCCGGACACCACACCATGCTTGTGACTCCAATCATGTCTTAAGCAATTCATATATTTCTCGACTTCTGCATTTGGATTCACTTTTGCCTTCTTTTTGTTTCTCCTCTTCTTTTATTATTATGGATTGTGACTAACTTCTATTGATAATCTCGGACTGTTGACTCGCATTCTTTCCGCAAGCCTCTTTTCTTGCTGACTTGAATTGCATTCTGAAGTGTTTTCCCTTTCTCTAGGTGATGCTTGACCGCTAAAACTTTAAATGTAGTCCTCTGTTCTCCAGGTGAGCTCCCGACGGCTGAAACTTGAAATGTAGTCCTCTATTCTCCAAACGGGCTCCTGACTGCTGAAACTTGAAATGTATTCCTCTGTTCTCCAAGTGGGCTCCTGACTGCTGAAACTTGAAATGTATGCCTCTGTTCCCCAGGCAGGCTCCTGACTGTTGAAACTTGAAATGTATGCCTCTGTTCTCCAGGCGGGTTCCTGACTGCTAAAACTTGACATGTATGCCTCTGTTCTCCAGGCGGGCTCCTGACTTCTAAAGCTTGAAATGTATGCCTATGTTCTCCAGGTGGGCTCCTGACTACTGAAACTAGAAATGTATGCCTCTATTCTCCAGGCGGGCTCCTGACTGCTAAAACTTGAAATGTATGCCTCTATTCTCCAGGCGGTCTCCTGACTACTGAAACTTGAAATGTATTCCTCTGTTCTCCAGGCGGGCTCATGATTGCTGAAACTTGAAATGTATGCCTCTGTTCTCCAGGCGGGCTCCTGATTGCTAAAATTTGAAATGTATGCCTCTGTTCTCCATGCGGGCTCCTGACTGCTGAAACTTGAAATGTATGCCTCTGTTCTCCAAGTGGGCTCCTGACTGCTGAAGCTTGAAATGTATGCGTCTGTTCTTCAGGAGGGCTCCTGACTTCGACAAAATAGACAAAACAAAGAAAATTTTTTGCCCCAGTTTGGTGGCTGGGCATCACATTTACCGGATATTACTAAGAATTTGAAAACTAAAACTTGAATTGTAATACCTCTGTTCTCCAGGCGGGCTCCTGACTGCTGAAACTTGAAATATATTCCTATGTTCTCCAAGCGGGCTCTTGATTGCCAAAACTTGAAATATATTCTTCTGTTCTCCAGACGGGCTCCTGACTGCCAAAACTTGAAAAGTATTCCTCTGTTCTCCAGGCGGGCTCCTGATTGCTAAAACTTGAATGTATTCCTCTGTTCTTCAGGCGGGATCCTGACTGCTAAAACTTGAATTCCTCTCTTTTCCAGGCGGGCTCCTGACTTCAACAAAACAAATACAATGAAGAAAATTTCTTGCCCCAGTTTCAATAAAAGAAAAAAATCTTGTTAGTTTAAAATGTGGTGGTTGGTTTGTGGCCTTGAACTTTGAGGGAGATTGCTCCTTCACTTTCCATGATGATTGATTTCCACTTGAAGACCTTGCTTGTTTATAGACTGACCCCTTTCTCTGTCGTCCTCATCACATAAAATACCTTTTCTCCGTTCATACCCAATATCCTCTATTTGTTGCATTGCATGAACTGGCATCTCCCAAACCTTTGTGTCTCATATGAATCCCAAAGCACGTCCATTGCCCCGACTCCGTGTATATGTTATTCTTTCTTGACTTAACCATTGGCATCGACCTTGAGGTCTGTTGCTCCTTCACTTGTCATGATAACTAATTTCCATTCGAAGACCCTGCTTGTCCCTAGACAAACCGAGCTAGAGAGGAAGCAGCCATAGGTGACTGCTTCTAATAACGATTCTGTGCACCTCTATCTAATTTCTTTGCATCATCATGAAATATAAAGCCAACCGAGTCACGGAAATCTAGAAATTAGGCACTCCAAACACATTCAAACAGGTATTTGCTAGGAAATAAGACTCAAAAGGAACATAACATAATACTAAATGATACAAAAATTAAGCAAACTTTTAAAAAGCGCTAACGACGCAATCCAAACAATAATCGATTCACTCCAAGTGTAATCAAATAAAAACAGAAGAGTAGAAAAGGGACCTGTTCAGCCGAAACTCATTCTCAATACCGAATCGACAGATACAAAACTTGGTTCCACAGTTCGATTAAGGATAGCTATAAAATCAAGCAAAAACCACGAACCAAATCAAAGCGACGAACAAACCTCAAACGCTTTTATTCTAGAAATTTGGTTGGCAACCTCTGACTGGAAATGGAACCATCAAATGGCAACCTCGCCTGTGACTTGGACAGTGGATCATGTTTGTGAATAGTTTTGGAGTGCTGTAAGCTGAAGGAGATGATGAAGAAGGGTCAGCTGGTTTGCGGGAATGAGATCGTTGTGGTTGCAGCTGGTCGCCGACGAACGATGGTGACAGTGAAATTGAAGGTCGGCGACACGGAGGTTCAAGGGGTGGATTGGTTTTCTTTTGGGGTGTTCTCTAGGAGATTCAGGAAGGGGGTGGTTTGGTTCGTCGAAGAAGACGATCGCCAGGGGGGAGCCCTCGTTGATGAAAAGTTGCGCTCAGCCTTTTCCAGGCGTTACTTTTTGTGTATTGTGTATTTTCCTCCCTTTAGCTGATAGGAATTGGTTTATATATAGGGAATTAGGTCTAAGGTCTTTTTTTGTGTATTTGCCAATTAGCCCCTAGGTCCTTTTGTGTTAAGCCCTTAGGTTCTTTTTATTTATTTTCGTCCTAAAGAAGAGTCTAAAAGGGTCCCTAAACTACACAATGCCTTTTTAAGTAAGATAGAAATACTACACCATATCAAAACTAATCCTAATTAACTGAACTAAACATAAAACTATTTTTGTATTTTCGAAATTATATAAAGATAAAAATAGTGTACTATTTTTTGTATTTTTTTTTCAAATTTATGAAAAATACATAAACTAAAATATTTTTTATAATTTTCATTTCGGGTAATAAAATAAAGTAAAGAGTCAAAAATAAGTTGAAATAGATATATTAGGCCCAAATTAACTATTTTCGGGCTAAAATGTAAAAAATCTTGGGTAGGGTCAAAAATCACATGTCTACAGCCTGAACATCCAAAGCAAGCGGCCTCTCACCTACCGGAATATAAGCAAGACTGCACATACTGGCTGACTTCCTACTCAATGCATTAGCCACCACATTGGCCTTCCCCAGATGATGTAGAATGGTGATATCATAATCTTTCAACAACTCCAACCACCTCCTCTGCCTCAAATTCAATTCCTTTTGCTTGAACAAGTACTGAAGACTCTTGTGATCCGTGAACACCTCGCATGCCACGCCATGCAGATAATGCCTCCAAATCTTCAATGCGTGAACTATGGCTGCCAACTCCAAGTCATGAACCAGATAGTTCTTCTCATGAATCTTCAACTGTCTCGAAGCATAGGCAATGACTTTGCCATCCTGCATCAACACCGCTCCAAGCCCAACACGGGAAGCATCATAATAGACTGTATAAGGCCTTGAACATGTGGGCAAAACCAACACCGGTGCCGTAGTGAAAACTGTCTTGAGCTTCTAAAAGCTCGCCTCACACTCATCCGACCACCTGAACTGGGCTCCCTTCTGGGTCAATCTGGTCATCGAGGATGCAATAGATGAAAACCCCTCCACAAACCACCGATAGTAGCCTGTCAACCCCAAGTAACTCCAAATCTTTGTAGCTGATGCTGGTCTAAGACAGTTCTTGACTGCCTCAATCTTCTTTGGGTCCACATAAATACCCTCTGCTGATATAACAGGACCCAGAAATGCAACTGAACCCAACCAGAATTCACACTTCGAGAACTTAGCATATAACCCACTATCCCTCAGAGTCTGAAGAACCACTCTAATGTATTGCTCGTGCTGCTCCTGACTGCGGGACTATATCAATATATCATCCATGAAAACTATCACGAATGAGTCCAAATAAGGCCTGCACACTCAGTTCATCAAGTCCATGAAAGCTACTGTGGCATTTGTCAACCCGAATGACATAACCAATAACTCATAATGCCCGTACCGAGTGCGGAAGGCTGTCTTAGGGACATCGGGTGCCCTAATACTCAACTGATGGTAGCCAGATCGCAAGTCAATCTTGGAAAATACCCTGGCACCCTGAAGCTGGTCGAACAGATCATCAATCCTCGGTAGTGGATACTTATTCTTGATTGTTACCTTGTTCAATTTCCGGTAATCAATACACATTCTCATTGACCCATCCTTCTTCTTGACAAATAACACCGGTGCACCCCAAGATGAGACACTGGGTCTAATGAAACCCTTATCAAGAAAATTCTGCAACTGTTACCTTAACTCTTTCAACTCCGGCTGGGCTATACGATATGGCAGGATAGAAATGGGCTGAGTACTCGAAACCAGATCAATGCAGAAGTCAATATCCCTATCGGGTGGAATACCCAGCAGGTCTGAAGGAAAAATATCAGGGAACTCACAAATAATGGGCACATAATCAATAGAGGGAACCTCAGCACTGGAATCCCGAACATAGGCTAAATAGGCTAAACACCTCTTCTCGACCATACGCCGATCCTTCACATACGATATAACACTGCGGGTATTACGACCATGAGTCCGTCTCTACTCTAAACGAGGCATACCGGATAAAGCTAAGGTCACAGTCTTAGCATGACAGTCTAAGATAACGTGATAGGGTGATAACCAGTCCATCCCCAATATACTATCGAAGTCACCCATGTCTAAAAGCAATAAATCTACATGAGTCTCCAGACTCCGAATTACCACAACACAAAAACGATGGACTCGATCAACCACAATAGAGTCACCCACTGGTGTAGACACATAAACAGGAATCCTAATGCATCACTAGGCATAACTAAATACAGGGCAATATAAGATGACACATACAAATACGTAGACCCCGGATCAAACAACACTAAAACATACTATCACAAACCAGAACCGTACCTGTAATAACCGCATATGAAGCTTCTACCTCGGGCCTGGCCTGAAAAGCATAACATCGGGGCTGGGCTCCACCACTCTGATCTACCTCTCTGGGATGGCCTGCTGCTGGATGGCCTCCACCTCTGGCGGTCTGAGCTCTACCTCTATGACATCTATCCCCATCTCTAGCTGGATGGGTGGGCTGTGGAACACCTGGTGCCTGAGCCATGGCACGAGAACCCTAGTACTGAGAACTGCTTGATGCTCCAGGGCAAAATCTAGCAATATAACCCATGTCACCACAAGTGTAATAAGCCCTCAGCTACTGAGTCTGCTGGCCCTGTCGAACTGAATGACCACCATGAAAACTCTGAAGTGGTGGTGCATTGATAGGAGTTGGTGGTGCACTGAAGGGTTGCTGTTCAAAATAGTGCGTATGAGAACCATGGCCACCTGAGGCACCGTGAGAAACCTGGAGGGCTGACTGGAAAGGCCTAGAAGGATGACCCTTATTATACGAATCTCTGCCTCCAGATGAGGCACCATTGAATCGGTCTGACTGACGGGGTCTCTTTTTTGCACTATGACCACCCCCCATGATAATACCATTTCAATCCTCCAGGCCACTTTGGCCGCCTCCTGAAAGGATATATCGCTCCCAGCCTCCCTAGCCATCTGGAGACGAATAAGCAGAATAAGTCCATCAATAAACCGTCTCCCTCTCTCCCTCTTAGTGGGAAGTATAATAAGATCATGGCGAGCCAAATCAATAAATCGGGTCTCCTACTGGGTGACTGTCATGGATCCCTGTTGGAGACACTCGAACTGCCTCTGATAGGCCTCTCGCTGTGTAATAGGGAGAAACTTCTGCAGGAATAGATGCATGAACTACTCCCAGGTCAAGGCTGGCGATCCTGCTGGTCTAGCTAAATAATAATCCCTCCACCAAGTCTTAGTGGATCCAAACAAGCGAAATGTAGCTAAATCAGCCCTATTGGTCTCAACAATACCCATGTTCCGAAGAACCTTGTGGCAGCTGTCCAAATAATCCTGAGGATCCTCGGTAGATGCATCGCTGAAGGTAGTAGTGAAGAGCTTGGTGAACCTATCCAATCTCCATAAAGCATCGGCAGACATAGCTGCCCCATCACCGGCCT